>JAIUZE010004336.1:0-13579 GCA_022085475.1 Heliosperma pusillum
TTCATCCTTTAGGTGTGACTGAAAGGCATCATTTGATCACCGCCGTCAAACGACAATAACGTCAAACTCTAGTTAGCAAACCGTTATTGATTTACGTTAATCAACTGACTAATCATATATATAGTCAATAATTATCCCAATTATATTCCATAATAAGATTTATTATGTGGCGCACTATTGTGGAGGACAGCTACTCCAACAGTTTTTGCTTTGAATCAAATTATTCACTAATGATTTTATGACAAGTGATCTTATCTATTTTATGTGTACGTAGGTTAACATATACTACTCTGTATGATTCTGATGAAGAAACAACGATCAATAAATTATTCGGTAAGTTTGCTTTTGAATTTTAACATAGAGTAGCATAAATGTTTCAATTTCGGATTTATTGTGTACAAATGTATGTAAATAACTTTATTTTCTATGAAATTTCAATACATCTCAACTAACATGGATTTAAGTTTGCATTAGTTTGTTGATTTTTTTCCAGTAGTTAATTGAATATCACCTTTTTTGTAACTATTTCAATTTTGAGTTTTTTCAGTATCATTAAGAGTCTCTCGCATATGAAAATCCGTACAATATTACATTGACGACATGGTCGACATCATCAAGATTAACGAAATTGTTGTTTTTTTTGTTTTGGCAAGAGTCCTTACCCAAAAAAATAATTTGCACTTTCTACGACTAATAACTACTCCGTATTACTTTATATTAATATATCAATATATAGTTCCTACTCCTCGCTTATAAGGCTATAACAACATTATTTCTAAGCCTGGTGTTATAGAGAGTCAAGCTCCATGAAAGACTCTCGAACAATATTAGAATCAAACTTCTACGAACTACTAATATATTTTTATTTTCAAATATTTAATTTGAATATGAGATAAAGTATAAAATATATTCTTAAAAAGAAAAAGATGTTGTACGGTTTATTAAAAGTAAAGATTAGAGATATGGAGATTTTTGCACATAGAACGTCTATCTTTAAAGTCACAAATACGTTGTGTTTAAATTTTATATTTTTTTACTAATTATATTGTTGATAATATTGTAAGACTAGAAAGTATGTGAAAATTAAATAAAATTATTTTTAAAATATTGTTTATTAAAATTTTTTATTCTAATAATAATAATAATAATAATATATATAGTAGATAATATATTAATCTATGTATCAAGCTTTCTAAACACCATTACCCGTAATATCCATGGTAGTCAAAACCTATGACAATGCAAAAACTACTATCTTATTATGTATATATGCATCTACGAAATTAAAACAAGATTATTATTCTTCGTAAAGCTTTACACGTTTCATAATTTTTATCATGCGCTCTCTTCTACGTTGTTTGCTTGAAAGTCTTTTGTTTACAATTTTATTTACAATTTTCAAGAATCATACAATAATTCTACTAATTTTGTTATTGATCTCATCAAAATTTATGTCTTTCATTACAGAATGTGGTGAATCAGTTTGTTTATGATGCGCAATTTGCAACACAACGTCGTCCTTGAGGTTTGTCTCATGTGTAGTGTGGCTGATATATTTTCAAGGATATCTATGAATATCCTACATAATTTTTGTACTGTTTGATCTTTATTTTTTTATATGACAGGTTTTCACCGTACTAAGCCAACTCAATTCGAAAAGATATCAATTTTATGGTACTCCTTATGTTATTCGTGTACTTAAATGACACATTTACTTAAAAGCACCAGCTTTCTATACTTATTTATATATGAGTTTAATCGGGCAAGAAACGTAATTGAATACTCCGTATTACTTAACTTTTTACATGACGAGATTGTTGTGCAAGGTTTGTTAATCCGAGTGTGGGAATTTGTTATTTCTCTATAAATCAGACGATGGTCACTTCCACCGGCCCAGTTTATTATTTACTTTTCCCATAAAACTGTTATTTTTAACACAATATTCCATAGATCATGTAAATTATTTGATATAGTCGTCAAAAGCCTCTTATATATGTCTCTTCAACAAAAAAAATATGTTAAAGATTTTAATAACATTAACTATTAAATTTTAAATAAAGTTATATTGAATTTTCACCACATGTTAATCTAATTTAATTATTATAGAGCAAATTTAGTTAGCTTTCTCCAATGATACGTCAATGTCATATTAAGCTAGGTAGCTTAAGAATAGAAACCATACACAATGCAACAATATTGTGGGAACAATAATAATAACAAAGAAGATAAGATAAGAACAAATATTACTATTTGCTTCAAAAGCTAATACGGATTAATTAGCATCTAAGATTGGTATTTGCTTCAACAGCTAATACAGATTAAGAATGGAGGGGTAGTAGAAATTGATAGTGCCTCAAACTGCATGTCAGAGCAATCCGACAATAATGTTAGAGATAAATCTGGTTATAAATATGAGAAAACTATTGCGTATGCTTCTAGCTTTGAGTCATTACTATTATTATAATTTCAAACTCATGGAAATTTTTGCAAATTATCATAAGTTTAAGGGAGGGTATTAAGGTATCTAAAGTATTAGGAAACACAATATGATAAATATTGTGAGAATATTAAATAAGGTATTAAGTATTATTATTATCTTATAGAATAAATCACATATATTATTAGATCTAGGTTGTTTATAATCAATATCAATCTATCTATCTATCTATATTATTAAAGGAAACTTTTTTCGAGCGATTACGGAGTTTCCAACTTTTGCGAAATTCTATTGACCAATAATATAGTCTCCAACTTTCACAAACCGTTAAATCTAAAAATAAGTAATAGATAGATTTATGATTAGAATAGGAAATAATATCATTCTAAGAAGACAATTTGACTTGAGTACAACTACTCTACGCAAAAAGAATTTAATTCAATCCTATGTACGCTCAAACCTCTTATGTGTATATATACTCCTTAATTAATCCATGCATGTGATAAACTTTTACATTTCATTTCACAAAAAAAAAATATTGTGAAAATGAGTCATCTTTCGAACTTACATATTCACCCAAAATCTTTTAAGTCTCTTAAGTATTATCTTACAGAGCTCTTAAATGTTTGTATTATTATCTTCACCTTAATGAAATTTACATCATCAAAATTAATTTAGAAAAATATCATAAATAATAATTTAAGGAAGTATCATATATAATAATTTAATGGTGTACTACTAAATATGTTATTTGTCCCACATTGAAAGATAATGTAAGTGTGGTGAATATAATACGTATAAATAAAGGAATTGTCCCACATCGGGGAAATATCATAATTTCGGGTGATAATGCGATTATAAATAAGAGTCGGCATTGTAACTTAGATATCAACCAAAAATCGTTTAAGTCTCTCAAATATTGTTTTAGATAGCTCTTAAAATTTTGTATTAATTATGAAAATAATATAATTAGATTCGTGATAAAAAATGCTATCATTACACTATAAATTCTCATATTATTTGCATATACTTGGTGTAATTCTTGAAAAATAATGTAGGTGTGGTGAATATACTAATACCTATATATACTAGAATTGCCTCATATCGGACAATTAACATAATGGGGGTGATCAACCTAAAATCTGTTGAGTGTCTTAAGCATTGTCTTAGACAGCTTAATTCTTAGGTACTTTAGATTATTTTCCGGGTACAATATGATCAAATAAAACTTGAATCCTAACAAAGTTGGCAATATATTTTTAAAATAGAAGTTGAATCAATATATCAATATTATTTTCTTAAAATTACAGAGTATATTTTATTATAGTCTAAAACTTCAAAATTTTATTTTTATACGTTAATGGTTATAGGGAAATTTTGAAAAAGACATTAAAGTAGACCCGTGCGTCGCACGGGCATGAAATCTAGTATATATATAAAACAGGCTTTTTTCGAGCAATTCTATTGGTTCACATCATCTTTTTCAGTTTTTGGAAAAGTATATTATAAGATCTTACAAGATTAAGAAAAGATATTATGCAATATTTTTAATATTACAGCTATTATTTACGTAAGAAAATGTTTGATTATCAATCTAGCAAAAAATTATAATGCAAAACATTTTAAAATTTACATATTTGGATTCGTGGCAAAAAATGCTTTCATTGGAGTATAAATTTTGTATTATTTGCTACCAATTTTTTTTATAATATAATACAATTAGAGTATACGCATGCAAAAATTAAATAAATGACTTTTAAAATAATTTTTATTATTCTAATATTAATATAATAGTTTAGTAAAGGTTAAGAAATAATTATTTAGTATGTTATTTGTCCGATATTGAAAAATATTAGAGATGTGGTGAATATAGCACATATAAGTAATAGAATTGTCCCACATTGAAAAAATATCATAAGCTATGATGATTATATGATTATAAATAGCAGTCATCTTTGGAACTTAGATAGGTATCAACCCAAAATCTTTTGAGTCTCTTAAGTATTGTCTTAGAGACCTCTTAAAAGTTTATATCATTATCTCCAAAATAGTAAAATTTACATCATCATAAAACAATTTAGAAAAATATCATAAATATTATCTAAAAGACCGGGTAAAAGTTTTTATATAAAAATTATAAACATCACTTAAATATTTGAAATAATTAAAACATTTCGACACTTACATATTTGGATTTTTAGCGAAAAATGCTTTCATTGGAATATAAATTTTATATTTTTTTTGAGTCTCTTAAGTATTCTCTTAGATAGCTCTTATGAGTTTGTATTAAAATTTAATTTAAGAAACTATCGATGATGTACTACTTATATTGGTATAGTATGTTATTTGACTCATAATGGAAAATAATGTAAGCGTGGTGAATATACTATATATAAAAAGAAAAATAGTCCGACATCGAAGAATTAGCATAAGTTAGGGTGACCCTATAATTATAAATAGAAGTCATTTTTGAAACTTATGAGCATGTAAAAGGCTTGATTAATTTCGAGCAAACAGCTACTACTCATGCAGGCTGCAGCTATAAATGGTTTCATTTGACATCTTCCGACGATAAGATTATCCATTCCCACATATATTGTAGCCACTACTGACTACTCCATACTCCATAAACATTTTTTCTTGGTGGGCATTTTTTTCTGACATTTCAGTGTATATTGATGGATCACACTACACCAATAAAACAATTACAATTCTCTTTTAATCCCCAAATTGCTACACCATTAATTAAGATCATTATTCATAAGTTCATAACAATTGAACAAAGTACAACCCAGTTGAATTATGCTAATAATACAACCAAAATCATGCATAAAAAATGTACCAATATTAATATGATTGACCAGTTTGAATGAAACATCAATATGATTTCTAACAAAATGTACCAATATTAATATGATTGACCAGTTTGAATGAAACATCAATATGATTAACAAAATGTACCAAAATTATGAAACCAGGTAAGATCATTCTAAACAAATAACTCATATAAGTTTATCATGCGACAATAAGTCGGTGCAGCAAAGTAATATTACGATTTCATCAAACCAATAATAACATGGGTTTTGCTGCTACCATTAGAGTATATATTCTAATATTATTTGCACATACTTGGTGTAATTCTTAGTATGTTATTTGTCTCACACTGAAAAAATAATTTAGGTATGGTGAATATAATACCTATAAATAGTAGAATGGTCTCATATCGAAAAATTACACAAAGTAAGGTGATTTTATGATTAAAAATATGAGTCTTTTGCGTATTGTCTATCAGAGTCCTTAAGAATATAATCGTACGTATATCAAAATCTTCATCAAAAATTAATTTAGGAAAATATTATAAATAATATCAATAAAACATTAATTATTTTATAAAAAATATGGTGTGTCACTTAGTAAGTTAGTATGATATTAAATAATACAATTGTCCCACATCATGTATTATTATCTCCACATTAGTTAAACTTACATCATTAAAATTAATAAAGTGAAAAATCTTTTAATTATTTAAATATACATTCCCTATATTATATTCAAGTGGTGTTTATAATTTTTCTATAAAAATTTTTACATTTCATTTCACATAAAAAATATTATAAAAATGAGTCATCCTTTGAACTTAGATATCAACTAAAAATCTTTTGAATATCTTAAGTATTGTCATACAGGGCTTTTAAAAGTTTGTATTATTATCTTCATCTTAATGGTGTATTACTTAATATGTTATTTGTCCCACATTGAAAAACAATGTAGGTGTGGTAAATAAATTACATATAAATAAAAGAATTGTCCCACATTGGAAAAATATCATAAACTGGGCTGATCATGTGATTATAAATAGAAATCGTCCTTGAAACTTAGATATCAACTTAAGATCATTTAAGTCTCTCAAATATTGTTTTAGAGAGCTCTTAAAATTTTGTATTAATTATGAAAAAAATATAAATAGATCCGTGGTAAAAAAAAAAAAAGGATATCATACTTGGTGTAATTCTTAGCATGTTATTTATCTCACATTGAAAAATAATATAGGTGTAATGAATATACTCTCTATAAATAGTAGAATTGTCCCATATCAGACAATTACCATAACGTAGTGATCTCGTGATTACAAATATGAGTAATATTAGGAACTTATGTATCAAACCAAAATCTTTTGAGTCTCTTAAGTATTGTCTTAGAGAGCTTAATTCTTAGGTTATTTGGATCATTTTTTTGTTGTGAATGTATCAATAAAAACATATGTAAGCCTATTAAATGATGTGAATGAGAGGGTTATGTTAATATTTTTCGGGACATAATATAGATCAAACATAAGTCTTGACAAAGTTGGTAAAATATGTTTAAAATAGAATTTGAATCAATATATCAATATTATTTTCTTAAAAATTATATTTATTATAGTCTTAATTCTTAAAATTTTTATCTTTATAAGTTAATTGTTATAGAAAATTTATGAAAATGACATTAATGTAGACCCGTGCATCGCACGGGCATGAAATCTAGTATAATCATATTATAGACTTTCATGTAGAAGATAGTTGGTGTGAAAATGAGAAAAACTAATTAAATGCGGTGGGGACAATGATGCTAGAAAAAAGGGGAAAAAGTCAGCTTTTATATTAAAGGGAGATTTGAATAAAATGATTTTGATAGCTACTACAGTTTATAAGGTCTTAGATACGTCTTCAACGATGGATTTTATGATAATAATTATTTGGGTAAGGTAAGGCGTCCGTTTGTATAGATTAAATGTACTACTCTCTCTGTGTCAATCATTTGTTTATCTTTGATTAAAATATCTCTTACAAAGAATAAAAAATCAAACAAATAATTGAGACAGATGGAGTATATCATATTCTTAAGGGTTATTTGATTGTCTACTAAATTAAATAGGAATTTGAATTCATGTGAATTGCGAAATATGTAGGTTGTTTGGTTACCTCAATTTACATGAATTGGAACTTCCGATGAATTCCAATTCCTGCATAATGGAGGAAGTTGCTTACCTAGGTCTCCCTAAATAAGTGAGAATGCCTACCTAAATTGCAATGCCTACATGTAACCAAACAATATTTTCTAATTCACATTAATACTAAAATTATGTGATATGACACTTCTTACACATTGTAAGTTCTCGTATGTAACCAAACAACTCCTTAGTATATGGGCTCATCCGCTCATGTATGGACGTATGGTAGATGAGTTTTACGATTTTGGCACCAACTTACTCGCACATAAGTACATCAAGCTCTATATTGATGAACAATACAAGGAACTAGAATATTTTTTTTGTAGGAAAGAAATCTAGAACATATATAAATGTTACTGTATTGAATTATTAATCATAATTAGAACATGGTAAAAGTGCTAGTATATAAAAAGAACTTCATACCTACACTTGCACGTGGAAATTAAGCAAGAAGATGGGGAAAAAAATCTAAAAAATGTTATTGAAACACGTTTTTTTTTTTACCAGACCCTATAAATCCTAATAAAATATGAGTACACCATAAAACATCACATTTAAATCACTTGAGAATATGACTTTAACGCTATAGGATTTGCAACTTTTGGTTAAAATCTTAAACTAGTTTTAATTATTGTGGCATTAGTGTGGTGAAAGTGATTGATTACTCAGTATATTAATCATAGTACCGCGATTATATTTATCATCTTAATTTAACGTTGTCATACCTTCTGACCAATAATAGGAGCAAGTAATTATTCTTTAATCATATTGTACTTTTGATTAAATAAATAATATAAGTATAATTATTGGGGAGGCAAACAGATTAGCTAGTGATTAAAATAACTAAGATATACTTGCTAATGGAATTAGGTATGACTCACTTTTTGGTAATATTAGGGGTCGTTTGGTTGCCATGGGGGAATATAAATTCACATGAACTTCAATATCACATGAAATAGAAATTCATGTGAATTAGCTAAAAGTTGTTTGGTTTACATATGGGAAGTAAGTTCAAGTGGGAATTGATGTGGGAATTACCACTTACCTAGGGGGGGCTAGGTAAGTGACTTCCTACATAATGGAGGAACTTAATTACCATAGGAATTCCCACTTTCCATGATTTTGGCAACCAAACAAGTGCAAAATATTGTAATTCATGGGATTTTCAAATTCCCATGAATTGAAAGGGCAACCAAACAAGTCCTTAGCAACACAAACCCTACAGTTAAGTAGATTTGAATTTATATTAGGTACTACCGTGGACAAGTACTCCCTCTCTTTCAATGATTTGCTAACAAATACTTTATACACAAAGACCAATGTTAAGAGAGTTGAGAATTACTTTTAATGTTGTTAATGTTATTAATGTTATTAATAAATAAAGTAGAGAGTACAACATTTCCAAAACAAGAAAGTGTAAAATATTGATTAAAACACTTAAAAAAAGAAAATGTAAACTAATAGCTATGACGGATGAAGTATTATTTTACCGTATTAACCACAAAAGTTAAATATATTATTTTACAGTATTAACCAGATAACAAAATGTAAACAGATTATTAGCTCTAAAAATTAAATTCAAAACAAATTATTAGCTCTAACAAGTAAATAAATATGATTATGAATACAGAGTTGAGAAAAGATGAAATGGAGTGCCCACGGAATAATTGATGGAGTTGGGAAAGATGTGTGGTATGTGGAGTAACCAGTATATGGAAATGAGAAAAAAGAAGGATCAATAGATCTTGCTTGTGACGGGACGATCCGTCGCAAGCTTGTGACGGGTCAAATCCCCCTCACAAAGAGCAAGTGATAAGGCAAGTGGGGTGCTCCATTTGTCCCCCACTTGCCCCCCCACTTGTTCTTTGTGAGGGGAATTTGACCCGTCGCAAGCTTGCGACGGGTCGTCCCGTCACAAATGAAAATTTGTGAAGAAGGAAATGTACATAGATTAAAAGGAAATTATTTCCTTAAATCTAAAAATTTTCAAAACAGGTAATATTTATGTACCTATTTAATATGGGATTCCTAAACAATAGGAATTAGTTTAATAGGTAAGTTGACCAATTGACCATATCTACTCCAACTTGCCAAGAATCCAAGCACAAGACGTTTTATATGCCATATTTGAGTTTTTGAAAATCTTCTGCCTTCATTATTCAATAAGTCAGCGTGTCATACTTTCCCCTCAAATTAAAGGTACAGCCGGTCTGAACCGGTTCTCAGAGGGTAAACCCCGGTTTTGGACCTGTATGGACCGGAGACCGGTTGGTTCCTTTTATGTAACCCGGAGACCGGACCTGTGTATGGCAGATCCGGTCCGGTCTGGCCTTACGGTCTGGTCAGGTCCGGTTCGCCGGTCCGGGTATAAATATGAACAGCCCTACCTGTACTCTCCCCATATTAAAATGATCTTCCAACTTTTCTCTTATATTATATACGTAGATATTATTTTATTGAACTGAGAAGATCATTATCGTATGAATAAAGAATCAGGTTAGAAATTAGAGAAATATATTATTGATATTGTAATTGCTTTTTGACTCCGTACTATATAAGAATACGTTATCTACATGTTGATAGATCATTTTATATACTTGGTTTCGGAAAGTGATACGGTTACACTGCCAATAATAATATGACATATCGCAGAATCTTTACTTGAGTTTGGAGGGATATTTCTATGGGGAGAATATGAACTGAGAGGGAAAGTGAAGTTTTTAGGTAAAATTTTATTGGATTATTGGAATATTTATATTTTATGTTTGTGAATTATCACTTCTTGTATTTTTATCCTCCCTCCAATCCAATCCAAACTACCCACTTCCTTTTTGGAGGTCAAACTTTCAAAACTTTGACCGTTTATAGATCGGAATTTAAAGAATTTTGAAAGACGGAAGTAATATATTTGGTTTTGTCACGGAAATATATTTCATAAAATTATATTTTTTGTAAAATAATTCTATATATAAAGGAAGAAAAACGCGGTCACAGCCGTGCCTCGAAGACCACCAAAAAGCAAGTGGGTAGTTTGGATTGGATTGGAGGGAGTATTAAAGTTACTTAAAATACTAATACTAAAAAAAAATGGGAAGATGCTACCACGTCAATACTACAACCCGTCAACCATATTGTGACGCCATAACCAATTAACCACCATCATCCAACACCAGTCGAACCACCAGCCACCGCTCTCTACCCACGCTCCACCACCACCGAACCTATGCCATCAGTGAAAATACAACCTAATCAAAACATGTTTTTACTGAAAAAATTACCGCCAATAATTTAGTGAAAATTAAATGCTAAAATTGTGAATGAGGAAGGGCTGACTTCCGTTAAACAAAAGTACAGACTTTATTGCTTTTGTGTTGACCAAGTTGGCCGATTTGATAATTGGGGAAGGACGTCGTCTTGGTAAAATAATTACTAAATTATTTTTAGCCATTTAAGAAAAACTTAATAAAGTAATTACTAAATTGTAAAAGAAATAAAGATTTTTCATAATTTTTTTTAGGAAATACTCCCTCCAATTCAATCCAAACTACCCATTTGCTTTGTAAAGGTCAAACTTTCAAAACTTTGACCGTTTATAGATCGGAATATATAGAACTTTGAAAGACGGAAGTAATATATTTGGTTTTGTCACGGAAATATCTTTCATAAAATTATATTTTTTGTAAAATAATTCTATATATAAAGGAAAAAAACGCGGTCAAAGCTTTGCCTCGAAGACCACCCAAAAGCAAGTGGCTAGTTTGGATAGGATTGGAAGGAGTAATTTTTTTAAATATTAATATGAAATAATATCTAAATTTTGGATAGATTCTGACTATAGAAGATGGAGTATAAAATATGCTACTATTGGTCCATCTTTGCCATGTGTCAAAATATTACTGGTGGTGTATAGACGATTCTATACACCGAGTGTAACCGTAGCCTTTTCGCTTGGGTTCTATACTCTATCTACTTCTGTTACTTTAAGTGACTAGATGGCCATAAGGGGCTGTTTGATTTGGGGTAGACCTGACAAACATGTCATTCGATTTGGTTTCGGATCGAGTTAAATCAGCTTTATTTAACTCAGACTAACTATAACTTGGCTCTAGTTCCATTTCGATCAGATTTTTCAGTTTACCCCCTTAATCGGTTTAAGCTATTTCGAGTAGGGTACTGTTTGGCTCGGGTAAATATCAGTTTAGTTTAATTAAGTTTTAGGTCATACTGTTATTTAGTTGATTGTCAAAAAATTAGCTTAAATGTACTTTATGCTCTTCAATTTGAGTGTCATAATTCTTAATACCATTAATTAAAAAATAAAGAATCAATGATATAACACCTAAAATATTAGTGTTTTTATTTGAAAATAAATATTTTGAGTTATTTCAATCTGTTCAGTTCCTACCGGTTAAAGTATATTCATATTTGGGTATCATTCGATTATTACTATTCAATTCGGATTTAGTCGGGTTTCAGGTACTATTCGGGTGACTCATATCGAATGTTCGATCGATTATCAATTCAGATATTTTCGATCGATTTTTCGAGTTTTGTTTATTTTCCCAGGTCTAGTTAGGGATATTAAGGAAAGGGAAAGAGAATGGAAATTTTACCAGTCCCTTTGTTGATGTTTGTTTACCCTTTTTTTTCATTTCTTTTACCATTTTCATGGAGGAGTTGATACGAAATTTTGCGAAAGCGTTTTAAAAGAGAAAAGACTAATGATAAAATAAAGGATATTTGTTTTGAAATCCGTCAAGATCTCAAAACAATGGGGTATTTTGCTCGAATTAGACCTATAATTTGAATAATGGTGAACTATAATGAAGACCTATTGATTACATTTCGGGTTAGTGTTTGAAAACGCGTCAAACAATAACAAGTAACTGATTGAAACTCGACAATCAAAAGTTTTTCTTTTATTCTTATCTTGTGTTCTTCTACCAAAACAATTGAAATGACCCTTTTATAGCGTTAACAAACAACTAAAAAGAAACCTAAAAGACACTTATTAAGACTAGTTATTATGTCACATAATGATTGACATAAAAACTAGCTATTATTATGTAATTAAGCAAAACATTATTAAGGATAATTATTAAAAAATATAATGACAAACAATAAATCCAGTCAATCCATTAATCCATATGTTGTCACCCGTTAAATGATTGATCCTTTGAAAGACGTATCGAATTCGCATCATACTCCCTTTCTTTGAAAAGAATCGACCCGATTCTTGATATCATGTAATCCCCCAGGATCGATCTCCTCGTAGGTGCTTTCAAATAAGAACAATTCCGACATGACTTACTGTTTTTTTTTTCTGTCCGGATGAACAGTACCCTAACGTGAACAATATTTTTTTTTTCTGGATTAACAGTACTCGACGAGTAGGATTTTTTTTTTTTTTTTTCCGGATGAATAGTACCAGACGAAAACAATAACTTTTTTTTTTGATGAATAGTACCCTGACGAAAACAGTAACTTTTTTTTTTTTTACTTCCACCCCTTAAATAACAAGTTACTAGAAGGTGCTCCAGAGATCAAAACCGATTAACCCTCGAACTACCTCGCTCGAGTTTAACCCTTGAATTCCAATCGCAATCAGAATTTCAACACTTGAATTTGATGCGCCTAGGACCGTATTGAATTTAAGGAAATCAAGAGCCTAAGCTCTGATACCATATGATACGAAATTTTGCGGAAGCGTTTTAAAAGAGAAAAGACTAATGATAAAATAAAGGATATTTGCTTTGAAATCCGTCAAGATCTCAAAACAATGGGATATTTGCTCGAATTAGACCTATAATTCGAACAATGGTGAACTATAATCAAGACCTATTGATTACATTTCGGGTTAGTGTTTGAAAACGCGTCAAACAATAACAAGTAACTGATTGAAACTCGACAATCAAAAGTTTTTCTTTTATTCTTATCTTGTGTTCTTCTACAAAAGCAATTGAAATGGCTCTTTTATAGCCTTAACAAACAACTAAAAGAAAACCTAAAAGACACCTATTAAGACTAGTTATTATGTCACATAATGATAGACATAAAAACTAGCTATTATTATGTAATTAAGCAAAACATTATTAAGGATAATTATTAATAAATATAATGACAAACAATAAATCCAGTCAAGCCATTAATCC
>JAIUZE010004337.1:0-13029 GCA_022085475.1 Heliosperma pusillum
GAAGAGGTCGAGCGCATGAGTCGGATTCCTTATGCATCAGCTATAGGATCGATCATGTATGCCATGATATGCACACGTCCAGACGTGGCATATGCATTGAGTATGACGAGTCGTTACCAAGGCAATCCAGGTGAATCACACTGGATAGCTGTTAAGAATATCCTTAAGTACCTACGGAGGACTAAGGATTGGGTATTGACTTATGGAGGTGACACTGAGCTATGCGCAACCGGTTACGCAGATGCTAGCTTCCAAACGGATCGAGATGACTCGAAATCTCAGTCTGGATTCGTGTTTACTCTTAATGGCGCTGCGGTCAGCTGGAAAAGCTCAAAACAAAATGTTATAGCAGATTCTACGACTGAGTCCGAGTAATATGCCGCTTCAGAGGCTGCAAAGGAAGCTATATGGATTCGTCAGTTCACTTACAAGGACTAACTGTAGTTTCCTAGTTCGATGACCCGATCACGCATCTATTGTGATAATAGTGGGCCATGTTCTCAGGATAAGACCTAAGTCCCGCAACAGTCTAAAAGGCATGTACAACGGAAGGCTGACATGATCCGAGATTATGTGAAGCAACGGGAAATAGTGATAGACAAGATTGCTACGGATGATAACGTCGCATATCCTCTCACTAAACCATTGAGATATGATAAGCATGAAGGGCACGTTATTTCCATGGGAATCAAACGTGTTCCTGAGTTATATTAGTTGTTTTATATGGATTAGACACCTGTATCTTTTTCATAAAAACTATCTATAAAATCATCGTTTTGTTTTATATTTTGTTTTTCATGTGGGTTGTACTGACAACATTGAACACCACAAAGTGAACTGAATTACATTATATTTTGTTTTGGGTCCGTAATTGCCTACATGAGCTGATAACTCTTGCAATTATTTTGTGACGTCGATTGATGGTGGGTTCAACGAGCCATAAGTCAAACTGTTGACTTATCGATCACAGATGCGGGTTATAATGATACTGCGCAGGACATTTTGTGACGACGTTATGGAGTCCTAAATGTTTCAAAACATTAGGTGTCAGGTCGTGGATAGGACATCCATAGTGTTCCTAGAGTCGATTCTTTTGACTATCGACTGTATCTTGAGATAAAGGCAGTTTTTGGGTGACTTTGGTTTCTTTCTCATGGTCGACCGTAACAGGAGGCTAAGTAGATTTTTACTGGGTCATTTCATACTGCGCTTGTATCTGCAAAATTCGAGTTGAAGAAAATATCCAACCTTTATGAGGATATGATATTTCTCAGGGCCACTCGAGGAGCTGTAACTGAAATGCATGGCCATGCTCGAATGAAGATTCGTTTATCAGTTAAGTTACTCTCTAGTCGGGGAAACCACTCTTGATACTGATCACTTGTAAACTACAACCTTTGTGAATACGGACTTTGCAAATTGGTTTACATTGAGTGGGAGAAATTTATAATGGATATGAGAATCGGTTATCGCACATACACTTGTACGGACAAGTGGGAGATTTTTGGAGCCAGTGTCCACCACAGTTAGTGCAATAACATAAATAAATCTCTGTAGGTTCACAGGGTACACTTTGTATTATAATCAGTTGATTAATGTTTATCAATAACGGTTGGCTTGCTAGATAAGTTTGACGTTATTGTCCAGATTAAAGCAAATTTAAACCGGGAAACAGTCCAGATTAAATCTGGATTTTTCGGTCCATGGGTAGTTATTATGAGGAGACAAATCTCCTCATATAAACCCTAGAGAGTGCCGTGAGAGAGTGAGGAAAAGGAAGGAGGAGAAAATTCTAAACCTAATTCTATTCTCACTTGTGCCTACATCACACAAAAACACAAAAACTAAAAGTGAACAGTAACTTTTGATTCTCTTTCTAGCAAAGGAGAAGGGCATATCTCATACAATCTTGGGTGAGACGATTAGGAGGATATCTGCTTTGATATCTGTTCTTAGGCCAAATTTATGAGGACCAAAGGTTCAATTCGTTTTTCCTATGTTTTATATCGTTTTCATATTTATGACTCGCAATTCATATTATATAATTTTGTTATAATCCTAAATTTAAAGTGGAAGTAAACTGTTATTTCCCACAAAAATATGTTCTCTTCGATTAAGGTTGCTACCACTCTTGCATCATCGGTGCGGGTGGGAATTGCTTCCACCCATTTGTACACATAATCCACCGCCAAAAGGATGTATAAGTACCCACAAGAGTTAGGAAAGGGGCCCATAAAATCGATTCCCCAAACATCAAAGACTTTGCAATAGAGGAGGGGTTGTTGTGGCATCTTGTTCCTTTTTGTCCAGTTCCCCATCCTTTGGCATCGGTCACAAGTCTTCACAAATTTATGAGCATCCTTGAAAAGGCTTGGGCAAAAGAAACCACATTCAAGCACTTTCCTTGCGGTTCTTTGTGGCCAAAAGTGTCCTCCACATGCATAGTCATGACAATGATGTAGGATGGATGGAATCTCACTCTCGGGCACGCATCTTCTTATAATTTGATCTTGGCAAAATTTCCACAAGTAGGGGTCATCACATATGTAGTACTTTGCATCGGACTTTACCTTGCTCATTTGATGGAAAGAAAAATGGCTTGGAAACCGCTTTGTTACCAAATAGTTGACCATGGTAGCATACCATGGCTCCTCCACTTGGATAGCATATAGGGACTCATGAGGGAGAACTCATTCAACCTCATCAAGAGGGCATGATGGTCTTCCTTCAAGTTTTAGCCGGCTTAGATGGTCCGCCACCACATTCTTCACCCCTTTCTTGTCCTTGATCTCTACATCGAATTCACTTAGGAGAAGAATCCACCTCAACAACCTTGGTTTTGCATCCTTCATTGCCACAATATATCTAATGGCGGCATGATCGGTGTAGATGATCACCTTTGTGCCCAAAATATAGGATCGAAATTTCTCTAGGGCATATATCACACCAAGGAACTCCTTCTCCGTTGTAGAGTAGTTCTTTTGAGTTTCATTCAAGAGTGTAGATGCATATTGAATCACATGGGGTCTCTTGTCACTCTTTTGACCCAAAACCACTCCCAATGCTTAGTCACTTGCATCGATCATGATTTCAAATGGAAGATCCCATTGAGGTTCTTGAATGATTGGTGCGGTGACCAATCTCTCCTTCAAATCATCAAAAGCTTTCCTACACGAGGCATCAAAGACAAAATCCGCTTCTTTGTGCAAAAGCTTACATAAGGGGTTAGTAATCTTTGAAAAGTCTTTAATAAATCTTCGGTCAAACCGGCATGTCCTAGAAATGACCTACTGTCTCGGGTGTTGGATGGAAAAGGTAAGGTTTTGATAATGTCAACCTTAGCCTTATCCACCTCATCCCCCCTTTCCGACACTACATGTCCTAGAACGATGCCACTAGTCACCATGAAATGACATTTTTCGGAGTTTAAGATGAGATGGGACTCTTGGCATCGCTCTAAGATAAGAGCAAGGTGTTTTAGACATGCATCATAGGAGTCCCCATGGACGGTGAAATCTTCCATAAATACTTCTATGATCTTTTCTACAAAGTCGGAGAATATACTCAACATGCACCGTTGGAAGGTTCCTGGTGCATTACATAGACCAAATGGCATTCGGCGATATGTATATGTACCGAACGGGCATGTGAATGTGGTCTTGACTTGGTCCTCGTGTGCGATTGGGATTTGAAAATATCTCGAGTACCCGTCAAGGAAACAATAGAAAGCTTTTCCCGCTAATCTTTCTAACATTTGATCAATAAATGGTAGTGGGAAATGATCTTTCAAAGTAACCGCATTCAATCGGCGGTAGTCAATACACACCCTTAAACCGGTTTGTGGTCGGGTGGAGACCAAGTCTCCTTGTGCGTTCTTGACTACCGTCACTCCTCCCTTTTTGGGCACGACTTGAGTTGGGCTAACCCAACGGGAGTCGGAAATAGGGAAGATGATGCCCATTTGTAAAAGTTTAATTACCTCCTCTTGCACTACCTCCGCCATTAGTGGATTGAGCCTCCTCTGGGGTTCTCGGACCGGTTTAGCATCCACTTCAAGTCTTATCTTGTGCATGCAAGTCACCGGGCTTATTCCCTTGAGGTCTGCTATGCTCCACCCAAATGTATCTCTATGTTTGTGAAGCAATGCTACCAATTTGCTCTCTTGTTCCTCGTTGAGTGTGCTTGAGATGATAAGAGATAGGGTGTGGTTGTCCCCTAAGAAGATATAATTTAGATGACTTGGAAGAGTCTTCAACTCGACCTTCGGTGGCTTCACAATTGATGGAAGGGGCTTGTGGAGGGGTATGCTCAAAGCAAAGAGCTCGGACAAGTTTTCCAGTCCAAAACGATGCCAGCGCTGGGGGACACTGGCAGCGTCGCGGGACGCTGGCGCCGTCGTGAGGCGCTGCCAGCGTTTGCCACTGGAGTCCCTGTTTTCAGCACCTCGATGATGTTGAGGTCTTTATAAGTGTCTAGTGGCTCTTCTTTCTCCAAGTTATTTAGGTGTTTCTGCACATCGACCGGCAACAAAAAACGCAAACCCTCTTCATCCAGATTGTTAGTTAGGGCCACCTCAAGTGGGTCCCTATCACATAACTTGTACATTTGATGTACCAAAGGCTCGAAAATATCTAAGAAAAAACAAGATTGAATATCACTAAGGTGTCTCTCAGAGTCATAGATATTATAGGTCAATCTCTTTCCCTCGAACTCCATTGTCAAACATCCGTTTGACACATTAATCTTGGTCTTAGAGGTTTTCATGAATGGCCTACCAAGGAGAAGGGGAGTGGCACTTGAACTAGACTCCATGTCTAAAACATAGAATTCAGCCGAGAAGACAAGGTTATCTACCTCTACTAGTACATCCTCTATCAAACCTTTGGGATAGACACTAGACCTATCGGCTAATTGAATAACCACCGTGGTCTTAGACAAAAGTCCTAAGCCTAGGAACTCATAGATGGATAGGGGCATGACGTTAATAGAGGCTCCAAGGTCTAACATGGCACGTTTGAAACTTTGCCCTCTTATGGTGTAAGGGATGGTGAACATGCCCGGGTCTCCACATTTCTTTGGTAAGTTTTGCGTGAAAATTGCCGATACATGCTCACTCACCCTAACCCTATGGGTTTCTTTCTTAGGATTTCTCTTTGGTGTACAAAGTTCTTTCAAGAACTTTGCATACCTAGGGACACTATTTAACAAATTAAGAAGAGGAATGTTTACCTCACACTTCCGAAAAGTTTCATACAAGTCGGTCTCCTTGTCATACTTCCTTGTGCTCATCAAAGCACTAGGAAATGGGACTTCCGGTATGTATTCCTATACCTCATCATCATCAATAATGTCTTTACCCTTCTTTGAAGTGTCTTCCTTGGGTACCTTGCTTGTGGATGTCCCTTCCCCATTCTTTTATAGTTCTCCATGACTACTAACTAACTCTCCTTGGTCTTCAATTTCCAAGGTCTCCATCTCAAGGTTCTTCATCTTCTCCTTGCCTTTTCCAAGGGGTTGTACCTCCAACTCCTTGCCTCCCCTTAAGGGCATGGCACTAGCATTCTCCCTAGGTGGTGGGATGGTTTGAGATGGGAATCTTGTGGAGCTTGAGGCTTGAGATTTTGACATATTGGAGGCTATTTGGGATAGTTGGGTTTCCAAGTTGCTTACCCTAAGGTTGTTTGCCTCCCTATCCTTCCTTGCCTATTCTCTATCTCTCCTTGCCTCCTCCCTATCTTTCTCTTGATTGGGAAGGAGTGTTTGCAAAATATCACTCATGTTCCCTTGAGAAGACGAATTTCTTTGAATGGGGCCTTGGTTCGATTGCCTTTGAGAATTGTTTTGAGATTGAGAGTTGCTTGGGAAATTTGAATTGTTGGGTCTTTGATTGTTGTAAATTCTTTGTGGGTTTTGTTGGAAATTGGAGTTCTGGTTTTGGGTGGGATTTTGGGCTATCAAATTATTGAATTGACCGTTTTGAAAGCTTTTCGACTTATCCCCTCCCCATCCCAAAAGGTCGCGGTTCCCCACTTGGTTGTACACTCCCCCTCCACTTGGGTTCCTTGAATTGTAATTCCCATACCCCCATGGCATTAACACTTTACATAGTTTCTCCTTGTTCAATCATGATGTAGCATGTGTTGGTGGCATGGTCACCCCCACAATATGAGCATTCATTTGGGTCGGGGTGTTGAGAGAATGAGTTACCTTTGTTAACAACCAAGTTTGACATCATACTTTTAAGTTCACCCATTTCTTGCATGATCTTGTGGTTTTGAGATGCATAAGGATCCTCCATGGAGGATACATTCCTATAGCTTCCTCCCCTTTCACTCTTTCTTCCATAGGTCCTTGTGTTCATTGCCAATTTTTCGATAATGTTGTTGGCCTTGGTCACATTAAGGGTGTCAATTCCACCTCCGGCGGCGGCAATGATCATTCTTTGGTCATTTTGGCACAACCCCTCATTGAAAGCCGTTAACAAATCATCTGCCGACATGCCATGGTATGGGCATTTGCCACAAGACTTTTGAAACGCTCCCTATAATCATAAAGGGTCTCTCCCATTTCTTGTTCAATAGTAGTGATAAGCTTCTTGGAGTGATTGTGTCTTGAATCCGGATGATACTTTTCAAGAAACGTTTTCTTCAAGCCCACCCGCGTGGTAACGAAGTGAGCCGGGAGGCAAAAGAGCCATTCTTTCGCGGCATCTTGAAGAGAAAAAGGGAATGCCCTTAACTTGAATTGATCCTCGGTCACCCCTTGTTGAATAGCACCTTGGCAAATCATATGAAACTCGGCCAAGTGTCTATTAGGGTCGTTCCCCACCATGCCATGTAATCTAGGTAAGTTGTGGACGAAGAAACCTTTGAGCTCAAAGTTCACATCCCCCATGGGAGGATATGCAATACAAAGGGGTTGCTCCTCATAATTCCTTGCCTGAATCTCACCGATTGTCCTATTATCCTCCGCCATATTAGGTGGGTAAAAGACGTTCAATGGAGATGGTATCCTAGGTGGTGACTCAAACTCTTCTTCCGGTTGTTCTTGAAAAATATTATTTTCCACTTCCTCTTCACTAGGTTCCCTCCAAAAAGGTCTCCTATAGAGGGGATTTGAAAATAACCAATTTGATATGCTACTTGAGGATGGATCAATGTCTTGGTCACCAATTTCCTCTTGTGACCTAGGCATAAACTCTAAAACAACTCAACAACACAAATTAGTAACTTCAACACAAAGTAACTAATAAGCTAAAAAATTTGAAAAACAATCTAAACAAGTTATGATACTAACAAGAGTTTAAATTTAATATTTAGCTATATTGCCCTCCCCGGCAACGGCGCCAAATTTGACGAGCTTTTTGGCGTGTCGTTAAATCCGCTAATTAGCTACGATCAAATAAAAATTTATATCTCCTAAACAAACATAAACTATCTTAAATAAGGTACTAAATGGAAAGAATAGGGTCGAACCCAAGAGAAGGCAGGATTAACTAAATTAACTAAATCTAGACTCTTGCTAAAAACCAAATAACAAAAGTAATTACTAACTAATTACTCTAATCACAAATTAAAACACTAATCAAGACACAAACTTAAATTAATTACAAACTATGATATTAACAATAACAAAAACATGTAGGATAACACATATGGAGAAAGTTTGATGTGAGAAATTCATTAACAAGTCTAAAATAACCAACAATTACTTAAGATTCAAATATTCAAATATAGAGACACAACTTAGTGTAACTTTCTCAAGTTCCCAACAATTAGCAAAGTATAGACTCTTCCTTTTCTCTCTTCTCTAGTTATCTAATACAAGTTTCTAAGAAATTAGTCAACATGGATTAATTTAACCATGGATGACCCTTTACAACCCAATTTACACCCATTAAAACATGAGCCCAAATCAAAGATGCAAGCTTTAGGAACAAAAGCAAAGAAACAAGCTAGAATCATGTAATAAAACATTAAACCATGTTCTAATCACACAATAAACCAAATTCCACTCAAAAGATTCCAACTTTAAACCAAAGTTGCAATCTTTCAAGGTTGCTTCAACAATATCAAGACAAATTAACCAAATTTATCTGGACAAAGCACTAATTAAACAAATATATGCTAAGATGGTTAGTCACAACAATAATTCATTCAACAATGGAATTTAAACATGAGAAAATGGTATTAAATAAAGAAGAAGAGGTTCAAAGAGTCTTACAATGCTAAAAGAGGAAAACTTGTTTCAGTTACACTAAGAAATGGAAGATTAGCTACCCATAATTCAAGAATTACAACCCAAAATAATGAAGTTCAACTCAAGTTACAAGCCAAAATGAAGAACCAAAAATTGAGAGAACTTTGTTGTGGAATGTTATGGAAATTATGGAATGAATGGAATGTAGGGAATGTTTCCTCTCTCTAAAATCTGGTTCTTATATACCCTTGGTCCGGAAACCTAGGGCCTTCGAGAAATGGGCCTCAAAATGACAAGACGGAAAATGAAGGAACGCGTGTCTTAGGCCAGAATGTTGGTAGCGCCCATGGAGGCCGGCAGCGTTCAGGTGCGCTGTTCACGCTGCCAGTTTTTACTCTTGTTGCTCGCCTTGACTTTCGTTGACCCATTTGAATGCTAGTCTTCCCTTGACTTCCATTGACCCTTTGGACTTGCTTTTCTTGCATTGATAATTTGCTCCTAGCCCACTCCAATTGTCGGGTTTGGTCTTCGGGTCTCGGGTTTGACTTTGACTTTTGTTGACTTCCGGGTTTGACACTAAAGTTTGAGTTAAAAATACCAAATAACAACATAATTACAAGGACTACGGTTAGCATAAAACGATGCTAACGACCCGTAAAAAGTACATTAAACGGAACTAATGAGAACTACAAAACACGACACATTTTGGTGTTGTCAGGGTCCGGATCCGGGCACAAGATCAATGGAAAACTCAAAATCACGCTCGGGAGGGATCCCGGGCAAGTCTTCGGGGAATACATCAACAAAGTCACGTACTATAGGCACGTCTTCAATCTTTGGTAAGGAGGTAGTTGTAGAAGTCACAATACATAAGAGTGCTTGGTGACCCTTTCTTACCATACTCATCAAATTCATTGCGGAAATAAATTGCACACCCATTCGGGAATGAGTGTTGGAGCTAGTGTCCTCCACAGTTAGTGTGATAAAAGCTAAGGTTCACAGGGTATACTTTGTATTATAATCAGTTGATTAACGTTTATCGATAACGGTTGGTTTGCTAGATAAGTTTGACGTTATTGTCATACAGATGGCGGTGATCAACTGATCCCTAAAAGTCACACCTAAAGGATGTGTTTGAGAGATGTGATTATTTGAGAAAATAATCATATTGATGCCTTATTAAATGACTAAAAGGTTAGTCGATGTATTTGACTAAAAGGTTAGTCAATGTGATGATGATACGATTATTTAATAACGATTAAATAATGTTAGCTGGTAATTGAATATAAAATGTTATATTTAATCCATGTATATAATGTTGGTCTAAACTAAATGTAAACTGTTATATTTAAGTTGGCTGATATGTATTACACGATATTATTATAGTGTATTGGTCCGGCATTACTCGGTTTATGTGACGGTCCATTACTGGTAATAATTAGAATACATATTATATTATGTACATATTAATTGATATGCTAACTGCCTTATATAGGTTGAGATAAATAAGGAAACTAGGGTTTTATTTTTGATTGGCTTTGCTCTTGCAATCTCACGGCACTAGTGAGTATTAAGAGGAAGAAAAAGAAACCCTAAACTACTCTAACATCTCACGGCACACACAAAAAGAAAAGGAGGAGAAAATTCTGATTCTCTAATTCATCTTCATATTTATCATCAATATACACACAAAATTAGAAGTAATTTTGGGTATTCGTTCTAGCACGACGAAGGCATTTCTTGAACCATCTTGGGTGTTACGATTAGGAGAATACCTACTTTGGTATTTGTTCTTAGGCCTTTTACTAGGACCGAAGGTTATTTCTTAATCTCATTGTTTATATTATGCAATTTCATTTATGACTAGAAATTCATATAGTTATAATTTCATTATAATCCGAAATTTTTAAAGGGAAGTATACCGATATTTCCCACAAGTGGTATCAGAGCAATTGGCTATGAAATTATTTTATATGTTTTCATATTTGATGAAATATAAGATTAGAAATTTTTGTTTTGTTTTTTTTGTTTTTGTTTCAGCTGAAAGAAGAAAAAAAAAATTTAAGGTTTGTTTTTTGGTACTGTTCACGGCCAGGAAAAAAAAATTTGGTACTGTTCACGGCACTGTTCAGCCGTGAAGAAAATTTTTTTTTTGCCTTGTTTTTCCTTTTTGATTCATATATGGTGTTGTTTTAATATGTTAAGATAATAATATAATGAATTAGTTGATATTTTGATTTAATGAGGATTAAATTGAAATGTAAAAGGAATTTGTTTTGGATGTTAAAGAACATTCATTGTGCTAAATTTTTCGATATGAATATACAAAACAATTATGATTAGTTGAGTATTTTGATAATCGATTAATCATGATTTGGATATTCATTTTAAAAGGTTAATTTGAATCATCTAGTTTGTATCAATGTTTAATAATGATTAGATGTTGAATGTTTGTACCGATCTAGTTTTATTAGCATGATCAAATTAAAAAGATTATTTTGTGTTTGTGTTGTTTTTCCATAAAACCGAAAAAAAAAAAATAAAAAAAAATTTGTACCTGCTACTGTTCACGGGTACTGTTCATCCGTGAATAGTGAAAAAAAAATTAATTTTTAATTTTTTGTTTATTGCATTATAAAGATAATGTATGTTGATTATTGTTGTGAAAAAGTTCACAATGATAGATACCCTATTATTTTAAAAAGGTTTAAAATAATGTTGAATTTAATTTATGTTATACCCAATAATATGAATTAAATTGGATTATGGTTGATTCAAATTGATGTGTGCAAATAAGGATTTGTCAAATAATTTTGATTTTTTTAAGGTGGTTTGGATAAATTATTTATCATAATTAATGAATTATGTCTTGAATGTTTAATTTATTTTGTTGATGCATATTATTATGGTTGAATGAATGAATGAATGAATGAATGGATGAATGAATTATTTTGGTATTTTTACAAGAGGTTGTAATTTGTATTGCTTAGTGTGGCCTTAGTAGATTGTGTTATCGTAATGATGGTAACATGGTCTTGGATGTATTTTGAGATCTCGAATCTCCCCTTTGTAATTTTTAATTATAATTTTTTAAATTAGAATGTAAATAGGTTTATATTTTGTAATTTTAAATTTTTTAATTTTGAGAAGACCAAAGATGGAGATCGGAGAGCTCACTCCCGCTACATGAACCAAGATGGAACATGAAGTCAAGCTTCTAGGGTCCATAAGGATGGATTCCAAAGTGTATTTTTGTTCTATTTTGATAGGATAGGCCACACTAGGACTTTGTACTTTATTTTTCATTTTTCCATTCTTATTGTTTTTCTTATGCATGATAGTTATTGCATCATATTCCGCCTAAACCAAACCACCTACTACTTAATTGCATGAAAATTGACTCATATAGATTGTATGTTAATTATCATGGACATCCAGATGTCACTCATAATTCTAAAAGCTATCATCTTAAATTATTCATTCTCAAAATGCTAGATCATTCGTTCACTTAAATGAATAAAATTAAAGTTGATGGACCTTCCTCTAAAACCTAAAATTGAGATTAGTCTTTATAGGGAAAACTGCAATGACTCCCTTCTTCGTCGCTAGGCATATAGGACTTTACTCTCCATATGATCCCTTCTACGTTGGGTAAGTAGTATGTGTTGACCTATTTTACCTCAACATTATAGTACGAGTAATATCTCGTGATTATGATGGGCTAAAGATAGAATTTAAAGAAATTTATCGACCAGGAATTCTAAAAGTAGAATTAGCCAAGAAGTTGGCTTATCAATTTACAGAAATTGAGTCTTGGGATCATTTATATAATACTTGAGGGAGGTCAATTGTATAAATGCAAGAGTCTTCGCATTAATCGGTTTTGCATTAGACTTAATTAAAACGATGAAAATGCTTATTATGTTTTATCTCTTTCTCGCAGTGTAGCATTAATTTACATCGATAAAACTGTTATAACAAATGGCTTGACATGCTGATGCCCCTATGCCAAGTGCCACGCTCGCACGTGAATCCTGGCTTAAGATGTTCATGGACAATATGAATCAGTACACGCGACTGAAAAATAACGGGTCCAACTTTGCGGACTGGGAGGCTTCATTACGGAATGCTGCCATAGCTGACGGTAAGCTCAAGTACTTGACTGAGCCACTACCGCCTAACCCAGGCCCCAATGCAGGAGCAAATGAATCACTTGCTTATAGTGATTTCCTAATGGAGGCGGGTGCGATAAATAACGTACTCATCTTTTCAATGGAATCCAATTTGCAAAGACGATTCATTGCCCAAGTTGCAAACAATATTTTCACCACGCTCACTAACGAGTTCTCAAAAGCACCGCAGCTCGTTATGTATGAGCTTACCACTCGCTTCTTTGAAGCGAAACTCCAGAAGGGCCAACCGGTTAGCCCACACATTCTCGATATGATCGAGAATCTCGAAAATTTGGAGGCACTTGATTGCAAAATAAAAGAGAGCGTGGTCATTGACCGTGATGCGTGTATTTTATATAGACTTTTTAGTCCATTTATGCACGCATTTCTATGTCGTTTAGGTGATATTTTATTACCATATGCCCCTATTTGGCTACTTTGTACTTTCATTACCATTTTGTAGGTACAAGCTGCATAGTAGCAGAAACCGAGCCAAAGCAGTCCACTTTGCATGCATTTAGGAGAATGGAAAGATCGGGACAGGAGCTATTGCATGGGGAACCGTGAAACCATTCATCATCAAGCCCAAAGTCATGACTCGCACTATGTACTATGCCAGAAGACCTCGATCGTGAAAGTCCATAGACCTTTATTAGAC
>JAIUZE010004338.1:0-47539 GCA_022085475.1 Heliosperma pusillum
CCTGGTGGTAACCTTGCCTAAGATCTATCTTGGAGAATAGACTGGCTCCACTTAACTCATCCAACATGTCCTCCAGCCTTGGGATGGGGAACCTGTACTTGACAGTGATATTGTTAATGGCCCTGCTGTCAATACACATTCTCCATGAACCATCCTTCTTAGGAACTAGGAGGGCAGGCACTGCACAAGGACTCACAGATTCCCTGACAAATCCCTTTGACATCAGCTCCTCCACCTGCCTCTGCAACTCTTGGGTGGACTTGGGGTCACTCCTGTATGCTGGCCTGTTAGGTAGCATGGCACCTGGAATGAGGTCTATCTGGTGCTCTATGCCCCTTAGGGGGGGAAGTCCTGATGGTAGTTCTTCTGGAACTACATCCTCATGCTCACTGATCAGCTCCTTTACCTCTGGGGGCACCTCAACTGGTTCCTCAACCTGTTTGGATAAGAGGAAATATACAGGTTGTTCTTGTTCCACCTCTCTGAGCATGGCTGCCTCTGTGAGGAAAAGAACCTCCTTGGATCCACTGGTACTAGGACTACCATAGTCCCCAGTGTTTGGGGGTAAAGGTGTCAGGACTATCCTTTGATTCCCATGTCTAAAAGTGTACACATTGCTCTTCCCCTTATGCAAGGCATCTTTATCAAACTCCCATGGTCTGCCCAGCAGTAAATGGCATGCATCCATAGGCACTACATCACAAGTCACCTCATCCTTGTAGGTGCCTCCAATAGAGAAGGACACTAAACATTGTTGATCAACCCTTACTTCAGCCCCCTTGTTCAGCCATCTGAGTTTGTAAGGGTTGGGGTGGGGTTTGGTCTCCAAGTCAAGCTTGTTAACCAAGGTAACTGAGGCCACATTGGTGCAACTTCCCCCATCTATGATCACATTACAAACCCTCCCTTGAATAGTACACCTGCTCCTAAAGATTAGAGATCTCTGGTCTTCTTCTAGGGGTTGATGCTTAGAGTGCATAACCCTCCAAAGAACAAGGTTGTGACCAGTGTCTGGTGGGGCTACTACCAAAGGGGCATCACCTTCCTCTTCCCTCCTCCTGCTCATACTCACTGAGCCCTTCCTTCTCCCATTCCATGACTTCCACTGCTGTCAAGGCTCTTCTTGAGGGACAGTCTCTCTTAAAGTGGCCATAACCTTGACATTGATAACATTTTCTCTTCTCTTCTGAAGGGGTGAGGGTAGGTTGCTGACTTACAGGTGCTTTACCCTTGTCCAAGGGGTTCCTATTAAAAGTTATGGGAGTCCTAGGACCCTCCCCAATTCTGACCCCAGCATAAGGTTTAGTTATAGCAGGTTTGGTGAAAGACTTGGTCGTTTCCTTCCCCATTTTCTCAACCCTAAGGGATAGGTTCACCACATCCTCAAAGGACCATAGGGGCTGCATCCTAACCTTGTTAGCAATGCCTGGGCTTAGGCCTTCTAGGAATCTAGCAATCCTTTGTTCAGGTTTCTCAGTGATGGCACATTGAAGGGTAAGCTGCTCAAACTCTCTCAGATAAGACTCAACAGATTTTTCATTTTGTTTTAGTTTAGACAGCTTGATGAACAAATCCTGAGTATAATCCTTAGCAACAAACTTGTTCAACATTTTTTTCTTCAACTTAGACCAGGATTTGATGGGTTCCTTACCCTCCCTAGCCCTTAGACTCTTCATGGTTTGATACCACAGGGAAGCATACCCTTTCAATTTCAGAATAGCTACTTTAAAGGCTTTAGCATCATTGTATCCTTTGTATTCAAAGACTCTCTCTATATCCCTAAGCCATTCTAACAAATCATCAGGATTTAAGCTACCAGAAAACTCAGGAATGTCTACCTTGAGGTGTTTATCAGTAAGGCCATGCCCTGAAGCTCTGCTCCTTGTGGATTCATCTGAGTCTGAAGGTTCCTCCTCTTCAGGTGGTCTGACCCTGCCTCCTGGTGGACCTAGGCCTCTCCCACGACCTCTGCCTCTTCCTCCAGCAAATATTTGGTTGCCTATCACCTGATCCAAGGCACTGGTTAGGGTTGGTTACAACCCCAGCCAGGTCCTCCATCCTTGCTTCTACTCCTGCCAATCTCTCTTCACTCATTGGGCTATTTTTGTAGTTTTGAATGTAGTTTGGTTAAATGAACTCACAGTAGAAATAAACCTTAGCTCTGATAACCAATTTGAAACACCAAACTAGGGGCTAAGACAAGAATAGAAAACACACAACACAAGACAAGGACAAGATAGATAAAACCCTGTATTCAGGACTACCAAGACAAGCACAGATAGTTCTAAATGCAGTGAATCCCCAGCTAAACTCACCCACTAAGACAAGCACAAGTGAATGACCCTAACTCAGGCCAACAAACTAAGACTAGCACAAGTTTGTTGAGGGTTGAGAGCTAACCAAGGCTGGCACAGGTTAACAAAGAAAGAGTGAAAACTCTGGTTTTTATCATTCAGCATTCTGAGTTTCTTTCAAGGCAAAAGGCTCTTTATATAGAGCATTACAAAAGATCCTCACCATCCAACATAAGACTACATCTAAGGGCTTAAAGGACCCTTGAAATAACAACAAATGAGATACAAAAGTCTACTAGTAAGACGAGCAAAACAGACTGCAACAACTTCAGAAAAAGCAACTGAAAAGTAAGTTTGTCTCCTTTCCTGAAATGGCATTGTTTGAGCAGTTTTCTTTGGGGTTGTTTTGGCTGTCTGGTGCTTCAAATGGAACCTTGAGAGGGACTTCTAAGCTCCTTCCAACGTCCTTATTAATACTACTAAGGGTCACACAAAAGTAAGATGCCTTTGTTCATCCATTGGTCTTGAAACCAGCCTGGCTCTCAAAGTGACTGATTAACTTGTGGGCTGTTTTACTTGAACTTCCAAGGATAATTTGGAAAACTTATCCTGGACTTTTTTGTAGCTAAGGACCTCAACTAGATGGGAAAAGAAGTTGGAGCCCTTGCTTGGACAATTGCTGTAGGATATGTGGCCTGGAACTGGTACTTGTGTCTGTGGAATCCTTCTGGCTGTTGTTGATTTGGGACCTTGTTACTCTGGTTGGCATGGCTTGTGTAGATGTTGTTGTTGCTTGATCATGAGCCTTTGATGGTGTCATAACTTGATTGTGTGTTGCTTGGACATGGTTACCTTTTGTTGCTTTTGAAAACTTAGTTGTTTGGACTTGATCTGCCTTAGACTGAATATGGGTGTCTTTGTTGGTTGTTGTCTGAACTGGATTGCCAAATGAGGTTGCTCCCCTAGCTCCTTCTTCAATAATGAATAAAAAACATAGATACCTCTCCAAAACAACGTTGTTTGGAAACCAACGAAAACAAGGGTCCACTTCAAACGGTCATAACTAGAGTTCTAGACATGCAAATGCATAAATTCCAAATGGAGGTAATAGTTTATCCTCTTACGGTTCCAACGAGATGTCACACGCCCAAAACAAGCAAGTAACGAAGGAGATATGATCATTTTGTGAAAAGGGGTTAGTGCAGGAAAATTTCTGTTGGCAGCGTGTGACGCAGCCTGCGTCACCACGACGCAGCCTGCGTCCTACGACGCAGCCTGCGTCCCCCAACGCTGCCTGCGTCCTTCACGGAATTCAAGGACGATCAAAAATCAACATTTTATCAACAACAAAATCCTCATTTATCATCACAAATCATCAATTCTCATATCAATTAACAACTAACAACATCCATCAACAACAACACAAGTCCTAAGCATACTAACCATAATCTAAATACGATTACTAGCCTAGAAAACACATAAAACACGTAAATGATATCGAGTAACCCTTCACCGTTACCTTTTCGCGTCTTTAAACGGTTTCTAAACCTTCCTAGTCTCCACCTACATACAATTAGATATTAAAAGATGAATATCATTCACCTTGAGAAAGACGGATAATTTAAAAAGCGAGAAAGACGGTAATTTTATTACCAATACGGATAGAGGAAGCTAAGAGGGGAAGAATAAGACGAACTTACGTGAATTTGAACAAGAAATGAAGGCGTAGCGATGATTCGAAGATGGATGAAAATGGAGGCAAGGTTTTGGGTTTCTTAGAGAAGAAGAAATGAATTTGAGTTGTGGGAAATGAATTAGGTTTAGGGTGAGGAAGGGAGTATATGTAGGGTGAGTCGGAAAAGTCAACGAAAATCAAAGACGGCTCAAAAGTCAAGAAAAGTCAAATACGGCTCAAAAGTCAAGAAAAGTCAAAGACGGCTTAAAAGTCAAGGAAAGTCAAAGACGACTTAAAAGTCAAGAAATGTCAAACTCGCCTTAAGACGGGATTCTCATGGAATCTCGCGGAAATTCCAAATACGAACTCGGAAATTCTAAATTCGACTCGAAACATTAAATTCTAAATTAAAACTTAAATTTGCTGAAAAGATTCCATAAAATATTTCTACTAGAAAAATAGGGTACGGGTGTTACAATTACGATTATAACAACAAGAATGAATCTAAGATAATATGAATAGAAAATAACAATAAAATAGAAAACAATAAGAACATTAAACAAAGGATAAAATAGAAATACCTAGGTGACGATCAACAACGAAAGCGATAACAATAATAGAAATCCCTCGCATAGAATAATCGTTCCTTGAATTACAACACTTGAACCCAACAAAGTAGATTACAAAGATTGAAATTCCTATTGATCTAAACTAAGTTTTTGATGTGAAATGGACAGAAATAAACTAAGAACTAAAGACAAAAGAAGAAAATGATCTAAACTAGAAAGACTAAACTAAAGAGAAAAGAAGAGAAGAGATGTTGTGTGATGAGTTTGAGATGAGTTGTGTTTAGTTGTGTGATGTGAAGAGGGGCTGGAGCTCTCTTTATATAGCATTAGGGTTTCGTGGGGAAGGGGTCGAGCATTCAACATATAGGACAAAAATAGGAAGTTGTAGCATTTTGCTCGAAGCAGCAGAGATACCCGATCGGGTACACACTTACCCGATCGGGTAAGTTGTCATCTGGAAGCTTTTGACAACGTTTCATCTCCATTTGCTTTGACTTGACTCCCATCATCCCCCTTGACCTCTTCAATCGGGTTTGTTGATAGGGTTTGATGTAAAGCAATGAATTCTTCCGCTCAATTGATTGATCTTCCGACAACTGCGACATCGTCTTTTACTTCTTCTCTCTTTTGAGTTAGTGAACCTTCTTGAAATGCCTTTGACATGGTCAAGCTTGCTTCTTCAAATCGTCGGGTTCTAGGCAAATGCTCGGAAGTATAGAAAAAGGGCGTAGAAACATCACTTTCCCTACAAAACAGGTTAGAACACAGGAATTCGCCTAGAAGACGATATTAGCTCATAAAATGGCTTAACAAAGCACAAATGACATACAAAACCGAGCTAAACGGGGGTTTAAAATCATACAAATATTCACTTATCAAACTCCCCAAAGCTAAACCTTTGCTTGTCCTCAAGCAAACATAACAAACAATACCAGGACAAAGGGTTGCAAGCATTGGCTACTACACCATCAAGAAACAAATCTCAACGTAAAACTTTGAAAACATAATGAATCATAACCCAAAAACAACGTGGGCAAGAATGATACATAAACATGGCTGAGATTTACATAACGGCGTAGCACAAAGAATTTCACTATAGAATTTTCGGCTCTTGCATGATCTTTTGACAATTGGACTCTCACGGCACACTCGAACACTCATTGCATGTAAAAGGTGATTTCTTTATGTGTAAATGTTTTTGAGACACTCACCTATCTACGACTTCTGAAAATGTGTCCGCAGTCAAATATGGTAAACAATTCAAAACACAAGTCAAAGATCACAATGCACATAGAAAAGAAGCCGAAAAATAAGAAGAAGGCTTTGGGAAATGGGTGAAAGGTGGACAAACAGTTATGGTCAATGTGAAGGTTAGAATGAGCTGGCAACTGACCAATGATAAATGAATACTCAATCCAAACTTTCGGTTAATTCTCACAAGACAAATAACGAAGCCAGAAGTAACAGATTGGCTTATTACACACGAAACACAAGGGTAAACTCCTTCTATTGATTTGACATTTTGAGGAGATACTCACAACTTCTTCTTTTTATTTCTTTATTTCTTTTTCTTCTTTTTTCAATTTTTTCCTCCTTTTTTTTTCTTTTTGAACATCACTTCTTGAATATTTTTCGTTCTCCAAATTCACTTTGACAGATAAGAACAAATCTTCTCAAAAGAGCACCCATACACCATAGTCTAGCTACTAGCTCAAAAGGTAGGCAGTTTTTATATGTAGCTATTATTTTGTGAAGCATTTGTATGAAGGGGCTTATTTTGAGGGGCAAATTAAAGTGAAAAAGGCTTCAAATCATAGTGAATCATGAATGCAATGCTTATAGAAATGAAATGAGAACCATACTTATGCGTTTTGACATGACACACATCACAAGGAGAACTACACACACCTAGATGAGACTGGGTATGGATGTACCAGTCTAAGGAGGTTCTACCTTACAATATACTCCCTCCTATTCTGAGCATTGTTCCCCTTTCCATTTGGCACAAATTTTAAGGTTTTGAATTAAATAAGTAAAAGTAATGTAGTGGGGGTAAGGTGATTGGAGAGAGGGAATGTATTTTGGGGTATTATTGTGGAGTGAAATGATTAAAATAATTATTGTTGTGGGGTAAGGTGATTAAAATAAGATAAAGTATAAGTATTGTGGGTTATTGTAGTGGGGTAATGTGATTAAAATAAGTATAAAAGTTTACCAAAAAAGGAAAGGGGGAAGGTATTGTGAATAGACGAAAATGGAAAGGGGGAACATTGCTCAGAATAGGAGGGAGTATGTAACTTGCCAAATTTCAAGATCAAGCGTACTCATCTAAATATTCATTCCATGCCTACTGTGTACAAGACTTCCCCATGTATGCACAATTAAATGAATATTGAATCATTATCTTCTGAAAGCTCTAAGTTTGGGAAATGTAACATGATAGCATAGTAAACAAGCAAGCAAAGCATGAGAAGCATTCAATTGTGTTCAAAATTTTAAAATGTCTCGTTTAACTATTTCTCTTTCTTATTCAAAATTTGAAAAATAATCAACTAAAATGAAAAATGGGAAAATGCAATCCCTCCCCCAAGCTAAACATCACATTGTCCTCAATGTGATCACAAACACTAAATATGCAACGAGATGCTTAATGGGAAGAAGGGAAAAATGAAAGAAGAATGAAGCTTACTAGTCAGCGCGGACTCCCCTAAGCTAGTCTTTTGGACTTGACAAGGAAGGTCTTTATAGATTCTTCAAAAACTCTTTCATCTGCAAAGAAAATCTAACAAAACAACGAAAAAGGGAAAAGCAAATATAAAAATGCAAAAAGGGAAAACACGGGTTGCCTCCCGAGAAGCGCTTGTTTAACGTCCTGCTCGACGAATTCTTCTATGAAATCATTGGGTTGGGGATTGACGCTCCATATAGACAATATCTAAGCATCCGATGCTAGAATTGCTATAGTAGAGTTTCAGTCTGTGTCCATTGACTTTGAATTTTTCACAATTGCTAGCCATTAGTTCCACATAGCCATATTTGCTCACATATGTGACAGTGAATGGTCCAGACCATCGTGATCGAAGTTTTCCCGGAAAAATTTTCAAACGGGAGTTGAAAAGAAGTACTTGGTCACCGACATTAAATTCTTTTCTAATTATCCTCTTGTCATGCCAACGCTTCGTTTTCTCCGTATAGATTCTAGAATTCTCGTAAGCTTGCAAACGAAATTCTTCTAGCTCATTGAGTTGCAAAAGTCGTCTATCAGCGCTAAGCTTAGTGTCTAAGTTGAGTTCTTTGATAGCCCAGTAAGCTTTGTATTCTAACTCGACAGGAAGATGACAGGCCTTTCCATAAACCAATCGATAGGGAGATGTTATAATCGGGGTTTTGAAAGCTGTACGATAAGCCCATAAGGTGTCATCGAGCTTATTACTCCAACCAGTTCTAGATCTTGAGACTACTTTCTGAAGAATTGTTTTCATCTCTCTGTTTGAGACTTCTACCTGACCGCTGGTCTGAGGGTGGTAGGCTAATCCTCGTCTGTGATACACACCATACTTGGAAAGCAGAGTGTCTAACTGCTTTTCTCCAAAATGAGTTCCTCGATCACTAATCACGGCTCTGGGTACATCAAAACGTGGAAAGATGATCTTCTTAAATAGCCGTATCACAGCTCCAGCATCATTGGTGGGAGTGGCAATTGCTTCTACCCACTTCGAAACATAGTCAACAGCGACTAAGATATAACGATTTCCATTAGAAGAAGGGAATGGTCCTTGATAGTCAATAACCCAGACATCGAATATCTCGACTTCCAATATGCCGTTTTGAGGCATTTCATGTCTCTTGGATATTTGACCCATTCGTTGACAAGCATCACAAGCCATAACAAAGTCTTTTGAATCTTTAAACATCGAGGGCCAGAAAAACCCGGATTGTAAGACTTTGGCTACGGTCTTGGATGGACCATGATGACCACCATAAGCAGATGAGTGGCATCCTTCTAAAACTCCTTTGACTTCGCACTGGGGATACATCGTCTATAAAGACCATCTGAGCACTGCTTGAAAAGATAAGGGTAATCCCAAACAAAGAATTTTGCATCATGCAAAAATCTCTTTCTTTGGTTATAAGAAAGGTCAGAAGGTAGCTGGCGACTGACAAGAAAATTGGCAATATCAGCATACCAAGGAGAAGAGTCCGCAATTGCCATTAATGAATCATCAGCAAACGAATCATTAATTGGCGTTGGTATCCCTATTTCAGTTACTCTTATCCTTGAGAGATGGTCAGCGACTACATTTTATGCTCCTTTCTTATCCCGGATCTCTAGATCAAACTCTTGAAGGAGTAAGATCCATCGGATAAGTCTAGGTTTTGCCTCTTTCTTTGAAAGCAGATATTTCAAGGCAGCATGGTCAGTGTAAACAATGACTTTTGATCCTATAAGGTAAGAACGGAATTTCTCTAAGGCGTAGACAATGGCAAGAAGTTCTTTTTCAGTGGTGGCATAGTTGATTTGGGCAGGATCTAAGGTTTTACTAGCATAGTAAATTGCATGAAGGAACTTTTCCTTTATTTGCCCTAAAACAACTCCAACGGCATAATCATTCGCATCGCACATTAATTCAAATGGAAGATTCCAATCAGGCGACTGGATTATAGGTGCGGTGATTAAAGCACGTTTGATTTTGTTGAATGCCTCAAGGCATTCTTTTGTGAAATTAAAAGGTGCATCCTTAAAAAGGAACTCAGTCAGGGGCTTGGCTATTTTTGAAAAATCTTTTATAAACCGTCGGTAGAAACCGGCGTGGCCAAGGAAACTCCTGATTCCTTTTACATTAGCAGGTGGTGGCAGTTGTTCAATAACTTGGATCTTAGCTCGATCCATTTCAATACCTCTCTCAGAAATGATGTGTCCTAAAACTACACCTTCGTTCACCATGAAGTGACACTTTTCCCAATTGAGAACAAGGTCGACCTCTTCACAGCGTTTTAGAACTCTGGACAGATTTGTCAAAAAATTATCAAAGGAAATGCCATAGACGCTAAAGTCGTCCATGAATACTTCAATGATAGTTTCAACAAAATCTTAAAAGATACTAGTCATGCAACGCTGGAAAGTGGCAGGTGCATTACACAAGCCAAATGGCATTCTGCGATAAGCGAAAGTACCATAGGGACAGGTGAAGGTGGTTTTCTCTTGGTCCTCAGGGTGGATAGGAATTTGGAAAAATCCTGAGTAACCATCTAGATAGCAGAAATATTTGTGACAAGCTAACCTCTCTAGCATTTGATCAATGAAGAGTAGAGGATAGTGATCTTTTCTAGTTGATTGATTCAACTTCCTGTAGTTAATACACATACGCCATCCCGTCACAATCCTTGTAGGGATGAGCTCATTCTTTTAATTTTTGACTACTGTTGTTCCTCCTTTGTTGGGAACAACTTGAACAGGGCTAACCCATTTCGAGTCAGAGATTGCATAGATTATGCCAGCATCTAGCAATTTCATAACTTCCGTTTTAACTACTTCTTGCATGTTTGGATTAAGACGGCGTTGACCTTGAACACAAGGTTTTTGGCCTTCTTCTAGGTTGATTCTATGCATGCAAAAGTCGGGGCTTATGCCAGTCAGATCTTCAAGTTTATAACCTATTGCCTTTCTATGTTTCTTCAAGATAGTCAATAGTGAGGTTAACTGATTTTCATCTAGGAGAGCACTCACTATGACTGGGCAATATTCAGACTCATCTAAAAAGGCATATTTTAGATTTGAGGGAAGAGGTTTAAGTTCAGGTTTGTGTACTTCTGCCTTGGCAGGAGCATCAATTAATCTTATGAACTCTTGAACTTCTTCTGACGGTATTTCTTTTCCTGTCAGGTCCTTTTCCAGCTCACTGATCTCAAAATTGTCGTTCTCAGAGATATCCTCCAACAATAAGATTGCTTTTAAAGGATCCTCAATTATTGATGGATACAGAGATTCACCAATAATTGAGTCGACAATGTCAAGGATACAGCAAGGTTCTTCAAGCATAGGGCTCTTCATTGCACTGTTTAAGTTGTAGGTGACTTTATGATCACCTACTTCTAATGTCAATTTTCCATTCTTGACAGCAATTACTGCTCCCGCAGTGTGTAGAAATGGCCTTCCTAAAATGATAGGGATTTGCGAATCTTCAGCCATATCTAACACAATGAAATCGACGGGAATGAAAAACCTCCCTACTCTGACAGGCACATCTTCTAAAACTCCCATAGGTTGTTTTAGAGAACGATCTGCCATTTGCAGGGTGATACTTGTGCATTTGAGAATTCCCTTATTCAATTTTTCGCAGATGGAATAGGTCATGACGCTTAAACTAGCACCTAGATCGCATAAAGCTTTATCAATAGTGTAGGTGCCTATAGTGCAAGGTATAGAGAAACTACCAGGATCTTTTAACTTAGGAGGGGACTTATTTTGCAATAACGCGCTGCATTCAGCTGTGAATGCTATGATTTCAACATCATCTAAAGTCCTTTTCTTAGTTAAGATATCCTTCATGAATTTTGTGTAAGAAGAGATTTGAGTGATTAATTCAGTGAAGGGAACCGTTACTTGGAGGTTTTTGACTACTTCCATGAATTTGCTGAACTGGGTTTCCTTATGATTTCTCCTCAAACGTTGGGGAAATGGAACTTGAATTTTTATGGGTTCCTTTTCAGGTTCATCCTTCTTTTCAGGTTTGTTTTCCGCTTCCCTAGCGGTGGATGGTTGGGTTTCTTTTTGCCTCTTTACTTGTGTAGGCTCAACTATTGGTTCTTTGGGTTGCTGAGGTTCCGTATAAGTGGTACCACTCCTAAGGGTTATATCATTTGCGGTGTCCCTTGGTTGCTCACCATGAGGTGGGAGTTGGCCTTGTTTTCTTTGGGTAATAAAGGTAGCCAATTGGGCCATTTGAGTTTCAAGCATCTTGATGGCAGCATCTTGAGCTTGATCACTCTTTTGAAGTTGAGCAAACATTGAATCTTGTTTTTGAACAACTTGGAGAAGCATGGATTCAATTTTGCTCAAGCTTGAGTCATTAGGTTGGCTTTGAATTTAGGGTGGTTGGTGTTGAGGTTGGTGTTGGTAAGGTTGATTGAAGTTAGGTTGAAATGAAGGTCTCTGGTTTTGAAAACCAGGTGGATTGTAAGGCTTCTGTTGGTGTGGTGTGAATGGTTGTTGAATTTGTTGGTGGGGATTTTGAATGTTGGTGCTTTTGTAGGACAAAAAAGGATGGTTTTTTGTGTTCTCGTTATAGAAGTTTGAGAAAGCATTGCCTTGCCTATATGGTTGATAGGCATTGACTTGCTCTAACGAACTTCTACATTCTTGAAAACTATGCCCTCCAACCCCACATGTCTCACATACCACTACGTGGTTAGTGACGTTGACATGTTCCTTGGATTGGGAAGAGCTTCCTACTTGTTGCTGCAGAAGGGCTAATTGGGCTTCTAGGAGTGCTACTTTACTTGAATCGTCCTGCTTGGCTTTGAGTGGCATAGCACGCGAGTTGCTATACTGAGAATCGTGGATTGCCATTGACTCGATAGTCGTACTAGCTATTTCTACATCGATTTGATCGAAACGACCATTGTTGGCGGAGTCGAGGATACGACGCGATTCGCCACAACAACCGTTGTAGAAGGTGATAGCTAAGAACCATGAATCAAGGCCATGATGAGGGCATTCTCTTTGTAATTCTTTATACCTTTCCCATGCCTCGTAAAGCCTTTCATCGCCTCTCTGACGGAAACCCGTGATTTGACTTCGTAAGATTGCGGTTCGTTCTAGTGGGAAGTACTTTTGATAGAAAGCAAGAGCTAGACCATCCCAGTCGGCTATTCTTAAGGCAACTCGGTCAAGACTATTGATCCAGAGTTTTGCCTTTCCTCTTAAAGAGAAGGGAAAGAGCATTTCCCTAATCTGCTCTTGGGATACTCCAGTTTGTCTAATCGTGGAGCAATAGTCACAGAAGTTTTGGATATGAAGGTTGGGATCTTCTGTGGCATTGCCACCAAATTGACTTCTTTCTATTAAATTGATGAAGGCAGGTTTGATTTCAAAGTTTTGGGCTGTGATTTGAGGTGTAGCGATACCCCTTGGAAGTGTATCTGCAGTGGGTTTGGAATGGTCGGAAAGTCGAACCATTTTCTTTTGTGAAGATAAAGATGGAGTGTTGGTTGAAAGTTGATTAGTTTTTGGGAATGGAGATGAGAATGGATCTTCTTCTCCTTCAAGATTAGATAAAATATCCGAGTATTTCTCCCGAATACGGTCTAAACTTGAAATATCAGAAGCTTTTGAGATTTCGTTGAATAGCTTTAGTTTCCTACGCAGAGTTCTTTCTAGTTCGGGGTCTAAAGAGATAGGGGTCACTAGTCTAGAAGATCTGGGCATAAGATTGGAAAGCTAAGATGAAAAATCATGAGAGGTCTAAAGGAGTTTGGGTTCCTAAAGACTAGATAAAACTGATTGCGATAAAAATCACAAGAAAAAGGAAAACTAAACCGTGCTCCCCGGCAACGGCGCCAAAAGTTGATCGTGCTTGTCGCCAGCCCGATACAAAGATAAATTACCCAGACTAGGCTAATAAAAAATTAATGTAATTAGGGAAGTAGGGGTCGATCCTTAGGGAGATGGTGTTTCCTATAGGATTGTCAATGGTCTCACAATTGAGTTTTATCTAACGAGTTTCTGGGTTTTGGAGTTTTAATGTCTAAACTGACAAAAAGCATAAATGAAAACAAAATAAAAGCAAATGAAGATGAAAGCAATAAAGAAAATGATGAATTAACAATAATGAGAAGCATCTAGGGAAAAAGGTTCACACATGTAGATTGACATATTGATGAAATTTGATTTAGGATATGCAAATAATTCATTGTGAGTTCGTAAGAATGATGTGTTCATTACAATCATAGATCAGATGGTCTAGCAGGCTTTTAGGCGATTTACTAGGTCTTAATCCACCATGTCATGCTTTGTCTATTCAATTCGCGTATCTCTACCTTGGAAAAGAATTCCATACTAGTCAATGATTTTGATCAGGAATCGTCAACTATCGTTATAGTCCAAACATGCATAGACACAATGTTTTAAAAGCACAATTTCTTTTATCCAATTATCATCTTTTTAATCAATCTAACATGGCTACCCTACACCCTAGAAAGGTGACTACTCACTCATGATAATGTTTATATCTAAGATGATGATGATAATAAAAACTAGGATAGACATGTTTAGTTGGTTTTTGACAATAATTTAAGACTCTTTATAAGGCGATAGTAACGACGCTAATTGACAATCTAAGAAATGAAATTACGATTATAACAACATGAGAATGAATCTAAGATAATATGAATAGAAAATAACAATAAAATAGAAAACAATAAGAACATTAAACAAAGGATAAAATAGAAATACCTAGGTGACAATCAACAACGAAAGCGATAACAATAATAGAAATCCCTCGCATAGAATAATCGTTCCTTGAATTACAACACTTGAACCCAACAAAGTAGATTACAAAGATTGAAATTCTTATTGATCTAAACTAAGGTTTTGATGTGAAATGGACAGAAATAAACTAAGAACTAAAGACAAAAGAAGAAAATGATCTAAACTAGAAAGACTAAACTAAAGAGAAAAGAAGAGAAGAGATGTTGTGTGATGAGTTTGAGATGAGTTGTGTTTAGTTGTGTGATGAGAAGAGGGGCTGGAGCTCTCTTTATATAGCATTAGGGTTTCGTGGGGAAGGGGTCGAGCATTCAACATATAGGACAAAAATAGGAAGTTGTAGCATTTTGCTCGAAGCAGCAGAGATACCCGATCGGGTACACACTTACCCGATCGGGTAAGTTGTCATCTGGAAGCCTTTGACAACGTTTCATCTCCCTTTGCTTTGACTTGACTCCCATCATCCCCCTTGACCTCTTCAATCGGGTTTGTTGATAGGGTTTGATGTAAAGCAATGAATTCTTCCGCTCAATTGATTGATCTTCCAACAACTGCGACATCGTCTTTTACTTCTTCTCTCTTTTGAGTTAGTGAACCTTCTTGAAATGCCTTTGACATGGTCAAGCTTGCTTCTTCAAATCGTCGGGTTCTAGGAAAATGCTCAGAAGTATAGAAAAAGGGCGTAGAAACGTCACTTTCCCTACAAAACAGGTTAGAACACAGGAATTCGCCTAGAAGACGATATTAGCTCATAAAATGGCTTAACAAAGCACAAATGACATACAAAACCGAGCTAAATCGGGGGTTAAAATCATACAAATATTCACTTATCAAACTCCCCCAAGCTAAACCTTTGCTTGTCCTCAAGCAAACATAACAAACAATACCAGGACAAGGGTTGCAAGCATTGGCTACTACACCATCAAGAAACAAATCTCAACGTAAAACTTTGAAAACATAATGAATCATAACCCAAAAACAACGTGGGCAAGAATGATACATAAACATGGCTGAGATTTACATAACGGCGTAGCACAAAGAATTTCACTATAGAATTTTCGGCTCTTGCATGATCTTTTGACAAATGGACTCTCACGGCACACTCGAACACTCATTGCATGTAAAAGGTGATTTCTTTATGTGTAAATGTTTTTGAGACACTCACCTATCTACGACTTATGAAAATGTGTCCGCAGTCTAATTGAAAGTCCATAGACCTTAATTAGACTCCTCTAATTAGTTGGTAAATTACTTGTTAATTTAGTATTTAATGATCTATGTAACATGCATGCAAATATAAAGACATTTATATAAAAGAAGAAATTTATTCACATTGATATGGAAATAATATGGGCACAACAAGAACTCCTTCTTGTTGTTCTTGAGCTAATAATATGGATGAACAAGAAATCTCCAAAGTAGAAGACTTCCTTCAAGTTGCACCAAGATGACACCAAATAATCTACCCTTATTATTAACTAGATAATAAAATAGATGATATACTACTAATATTAGACTATATTACTACACTAGTAATACTTAGGAAATATTAGTATATGAGAGTTATTAGTGAGAGGAAGGATTTGAGAAAGAAGTGTAAAAATTGCACAAAATCAAGTCATGAAAAATGAACAACAATTGCTCATTATAAGGCCATTTTGGTCGGACCATATTAGTCCAAAAGGACTCTTATTTTGTTCAATTTGATCACAATTGCTCATTATATGTGATGATTATATTCTACTTGTTATGTCACTTTCAATTAGTAACTAAAGAGTAAAAACAAGAACAACAATCATCACCCTGTAACTACAATCTAACCGGCCACAATGGCCTAGTTTGGTCCATTTTGATTTTTTGATATTTGTCTCACAAATACTTATTGATCATATGGTTAATTATCTTATATAATTAAGTGTTAATTTGATCATATAACAATTATATGACTCAATTAAATAAATATTATGCACTTAACATTTTAAGTAATATTTTACCATTATATCAATATATAATGGGTCCCACAATGCTTAGTTAATTTATTTTACAACTCCTTGTAAATATAATTAACTAATTACCTCTATCTCAAAACCTCAACTAATTTAGTAATTAAACGATTAATTACTAAGTTAAATCTTATTTAATCGTATTAAAATAAGATATAAATTTATTAGTCAATTATCGCATAATTGAAAAATAAGTTAATCGAATTTGATTTCTTAACTCAATTTCTAACAATTAACTCTCGTACATATCGAATATATGTAATGTACTAATTAACTGTATCGTATACAAATAATTAGTTACTATTTGGATTTCATCCTTTAGGTGTGACCGAAAGGGATCAGTTGATCACCGCCGTCAAACGACAATAACGTCAAACTCTAGTCAGCCAACCGTTATTGATTTACGTTAATCAACTGACTAATCATATATATAGTCAATAAATATCCAATTATATTCCTTAATAAGATTTATTATGTGGCGCACTATTGTGGAGACACCTACTCCAACAATCTCCCACTTGTCTGACACAAGTGTGCGTCACCGATTCTCTTGTCTCTTTATCACATCTCCCACTCAACGCAAGGTGTCTTTCATGTCGCACTTGCGATTGACAATATCTAGAGTGGTTTTCTCGATAGGGAGAGTAACTGTCTGACCGGAAAATCTACCATAGATCTCTTTCCGAGCGTGGCCACGCATTTACAGTAACTACTCCTCGAGTGGCCTAAAGATGTTTTTACCCAACGTGGGTGGACAATTCCTGTTGATCCATCTACTCTGTATGATGCAGATCACCATGATCCAGAAGAAGTCCATCGGCCTCCTTTTACGGCACGACCTAGAACATCAACCAAAACCAATCGGAAACTGCACCGACTCAGATAGATGGTCGCCAGTCAAAAGAATCGACTTATAGGAATAAGATAGAAGACCCTGCCACGACCAGGCATCAAATAATTGATTTAAGGGTCTCTACAATGTCACTGTCCAACAGAGTGTCATACAGTCTGTCTATGTAAACGACCAGTCATCTCCATGACCCCATGGTGTTGAACCAACCATCGATCGACTTACAATCTAGTCATTTCGAGACGTCACCTCATTGAGTGACTAGGGACAAAATACTAAGTTCGTCCTGTTCACTTGAATTGGGTTCAACTTTCTTTCAACCAATTCGGATAAACAAAGTATTAAAATTTAGTCAAACTAAATAAAGGAGTTTTTAATGAAACTCTAACAATGAATGCGATTATCAAATATTTGGAAAAATTGATACGCTATCAATAATTTCATACCTCATAATCTCTAGCAATTCAGGTATATATTTCAATCCCATTGAAATGACATGACTATCATGTTCAGCCTGCAAAATGCATGGCTAATGGATTAGCAATACTTGCATCTTTCCCATCGTTCTGATTGCTATTTCTCTTTGTCTACGTAATCTCATATTACATAACACTTTATGAGTACGCGTCTAGGTTTGAATCTAGACTTAGGACTCTTGGCCTAAATGTAGCTCCCACTGTTTTACCAGTATCATGGGATAGGATATACAACTACAGGAACTACTTCTAGTCCCTCCAATACAGTCCAATCCGAGCTACCTTCATATGCATCATCATATGACGCAATGTACTCCATTTCCGTTGTGAAATCCGCAATGATAAACTGCCTGGAACATTTCCAGCGGATACATGACATTTATATTTTAAAATGTCCCTCCTACTTGGAACCTTTCCAATAGTCTTTTCTGCTTGGAACTCTTCCAACAGATAAATCTTCTATAAAACACAGCCAGCTCGTGATTTCAAATCACTTTGATCAGTTTGGAAACTGAAGTCTGTGTAACCCTTACACGCAACTCATTTTAAACTCCAAACACATGGAACATATCTTTTAGTCCTTCGCAAGTACTAAGGATGTTCTTTATGGCCATCAAGTGACTCTCACTTGCATTTGATTGCAAATGATTCGTCATACGCAAATCATGCAACTGGTCCGGATTAGTATACATCACACAGCGTATATAATTGATGTAACAACCCGAAAAGTACCCTATTTTTCTAGTGAATATTTTTAACGGATACTTTTCATTCACAATTTTAAAGTTGTTTAAACTTAAATTTATTGTTTCCAGTCGAATTTTGGAATTTCTCTGAGTTCGTATTGGGAATTTCTGCTAGAATTCCAAGGGAATCCCGGTTTTTAGTGTCACTTTGACTTTCGTTGACTTTTCCCCGACTCACCTCATAAATTGAAAGACCAAAATTATATTTTGAAAAATAATAAATTTAATTTATTTTTATTAAGATTTATTTGAATTTATCATAATTTAATATAATTATTTTGAATTTAATCGGAATTAAAGAATAACTTTTACGGTTTAATCCCGAACATCATTTAACTATTCCTGAGTCATTTTAAATCCCGAAACAAACCCGAAACTCGACTTTGGCATGAGTCACACGCCCCATGTCATCTTTTTCCACTCACATTAGATATTTGAATTCTTTCGATTAAACTAATACGAATATATAAGATATTTGTTACTTTATCGATCCGTTAACGAAAATTACGCAAATCGTTTAAAAACAGACCCTATTATCACCTAAACCACACGGCTCTCCTACCCTCTAATAGGGCTTGATATTTTTCTTTCTTTTGATTACAATAACATAAGATCTTGATATTTGATTTAATTAACTTAATATCTAATTAATTACCGTAATATAATTATTAAACCCGAGTCAATTCCGTAACAACAATTTCAAAACCCGACTCCATTTTTCCCTATAATTACACGGCACTCCCACCCCACTTTACTCACTAACTACCTTTCCATTTTACAATAAATCAAATTAAGATCAAATTAACACTTTCTTTAATCGTTCTTCATCGTTCTTCGTCGTTCTTCGTCGTTCTTCGTCGTTCTTGAGCAAAATCATCATAAAACCTTCATTTCTTATTCAAATCCGTCCTAACTTATATTTCTAGAATCTCCTCTTCGCTCTCCCTCTTCAAGTACGGTTTATTTTCAATTCCGGCAAAATCGTTTTCAACACTTTAATTATGGAAAATCAAGTTTTTAATTCTAATAATGTTTTTCTTGTCATTTCTTATAGGGGAAGATTTTGAAGACGAGTTTGGTGACTCGTATATTTTAGGAGAAGATTAGAAGACGGGTTTCTTATTTTTCTTTACTTCTTATTTTTGGTGCTACTTGATTTTGCTAGCTAAGGTAACGATTCCGATTTACTCGACGAATTAATGTCACATACCTTTAGTTTTTGTTCATATTATTGTTATTTACGGTTTTAGTTAGTAACATGCTAAGTAGTTGTTATTATCATGTTTTATGAATTTATAGCATGTTTGGTGTTCTTGACATATTAGTATGATTTATTTATAACCATGATTTTTGTATGATGATGGTTAAATTGGTTGTTAAAATGGTTGTATGATAATTAAAACATGTTGGAAATAATTTGGTGGTTGTTGTTATGGGAACCGTGTAAGTGGCCGGAAAAACCAGCCCAAACCAGGCCGGTTCAGGCCGGTTCAGGCCCGGTCCAGGCCGGTCTGGGTTGGTCCGGTTATGGTCCTTGGGTTTTGTGTCGATACATGATTGTTTTGTTGTTGTTTTGACGGGTTTTAAATATGTTAAGCATGCGGGAAATATTATGAAACGGTTTTAAAAATGTTGAACCAAAACAGCCCAAATTGGGCCGGTTTATTTTCGGCCCAAAACAGCCCGTGGGTCCCCTTCCATGGACTTGTGACGGTTTTTGAGTTTAGTGTTAATTTATCGTGTTTTGTAATATTTAGCAAGTGGGAAATTTTAATAAGTAAATTATTTAATTAAAAGTATTGTTCATAATATTATAATTCCTCACATGTTAGAAATTATAATACGAGATTATAGTTTAATTTGATATCCTTTAAGTCATGCGGGTTTTCGTAAGATTTAATATTTCACATGTTAGAAGTTTTAATAAAATAAACATGTAATGAATATGATGATTTTTATGTTCAAGTCTCATTGGTAAAGACTCTGTTTCTAGCCGGTTTGACCAAACGGGTTTGGTCAAACTAAGATCTAGTCAGCCCCGTTTTGACTGATGACCCGTCGCGGGACTCGGGTCGGGGATTTGTCTTCAAGTAAGGTTTTATTTAATTAATGAATGAGCCTTAGTAGATATGAGGCGATATGATATTTGAATATGATTTATGTGCAATTAGTCACATGATAGGAAGTTTTTCCCGTGACTGTTTAATTATATGGTTGGTGTCGTGTTGACTAAGTACCCATAGAGAATTATGGATATATGGCGTCTTGACCATTCTAATTCTAAATGAGTAGCTTGGACCACGACATTGATAGACCCGTACTATCTTTAACGAGTATATGTTCACCGCTTGATAGCTTTTGTGTCTCTGCTTGGTGGGTTTATATCCAAGTCGGGGCATGGCTGCCTGATCCGTTTTGGGACTGGAGCCAGCTTAAGTACTAGCCATCTCTGCTTAGGGGGTCGCCTAGTAGAGTTTCTCATAGACGGTTATGTCATGGGACGGGGAACGAATAGCTGTTGTCGCTAGGTCTGATCAGTCTAGGACTAGGATGTTTTCCTACCTTGTGGTATAGCCTCGAGTTCAGTAGTAACTATCGCCGGGGGGGTACTACAACTTATGCCTGTTTGTAGAAGTATTGGTCTTTCATGTTTGTATGATTCTATGAGTTTTAGAAGGTGAGATGCAAGCCGGCTAAGATTGAGAGAGTTTGGATTCCCGATTGTTAACTGATTCACATGATTACGTGTTGATTAGGGTTTGAGTGTATCACGGCCATGTTTCTGAGAGGAACCTCTGAGCTAGCATACCAACTTCCCTACCTCGTGTTATAGTTTATTATCGGATTCACATGATAGCTTTCATATGCTAGGTTATATGTTAGTTATTTGTTCATAACATTAAAAGCATATCATAATTGTTAAAGTTTTGTATTGTCCATATACATTACTTTTATGTTATTCATGTTTTATTAAACTTGACATTTCGTGGCTGGGAGAACTCGGAGTCACTCCCCACTGACTGTGGCTTCCGTGTTTATATTTAATGCGGTCGAACAGGTGGTGATGCATATTTTGGGTACATGGACGAGCTAGCGAGCGAAGTATTTACCTTGGACCTATATTCGGTTCATAGTTTGTATATTATTAGACACTCTTTTATTTTCCGTATTTATACGGGAGATATGTCTCCCGTCTTGTATATTTTCTTTTGTAGGATATTATTTCCGTTTTGTAATGACCTTTTTTATGTTATGACACCTTCGTTATGTTTTATTATCTTTTATGTATTTAAATTAATTTTTTTTCTTTCCGCAAATTTGAGGGTGTCACATAATATAATAATAACGATAAACTCAAAAACCGTCACAAGTCCAAAGGGACTCACGATCATGGGCTGGACCGAGATTGAACCGGGCCTGGACTGGGCCCACGGGCTTGGTTTGGGCCGGTTTTGGTCCACCATTTCTAAAACCGTTTCTTAATATTTCCCGCATGCTTAACATATTTAAAACCCGTCAAAACAACAACAAAACAATCAAGTATCGACACAAGCCCAAAGGCCAAATCACGGACCAACCCAGACTCGGTCTGAACCGGCCTGGACCGGCCTGAACCGGGCCTGGTTGTTGTCAACCACACACTGCCACCACCATAGAACAACCCCAAATTATTTCTAACATGTTTTAATTAACAACCATCCATTTTAACAACCAATTCAACCATCATTCATACAAAAATCATGATTTTGAACAAATCATCCAACATGTCAAAAACACTAAATATGTTAAAAATTCATACAACATAATAATAATAACAAGCTAACATGTTACTACTTAAAAACCGTAAATAACAATAACATAACAAAAAGTATGTAACATTAATTCGTCCAGTAACTCGGTAATCGTTACCTTAGCTAGCACAAAACCATGTAGAACCAAAATAAGAACTAAAAACCCGTCTACTAATCTTCTTCTAAAATATACGAGTCACCAAAATCGTCTTCATAATCTTCTCCTATAAGAAATGACAAAAATAACATTATTAGAATTAAAACTTGATTTCCACAATTAAAGTGTTGAAAACGATTTTGTCGGAATTGAAAATAAAACGTACATGGAGATGAAGAGCGGAGAGGAGACTCTAGAAATATAAGTTAGGACGGATTTGACCAAGTTACGAAGGTTTAGTGACGATTTTGCTCAAGAACGATCAAGAACACGAAGAACGATTATGATTATATTAAAGAAGGTATTAATTAGATATTAAGTTGATTTAATGTAAAATGAAAAGATAAGTAGTGAGTAAGAGGGGAGTTGGGCCGTGTAAATATAGAGGATTACGGGAGTCGGGTTTTGAAATTGTTGTTACGGGATTGACTCGGGTTTTATAAATATATTATGGTAATTGTTTAGATATTATTTGATATTATGTTAGTTTAATCAAATATCTAGATATTATTAGATATTATGTTAGTTTAATCAAAAGAAAGGAAAATATCTAATCCTAAGGGAACAAGAGGGAAAGAGGCGTGTGGAGGGAGGAGTAATCGGGTCCGGGTTTAAACGATTTGTTGCGTAATTTAACTGACAGATTGATAAAGTTACAAATATCTTAGATATTTGTATTAGTTTAATCAAAAGATCTAAAATGAGTGGAAAGGGTGCCTTAGGACGTGTGGCACATGTAGGAGTCGGGTTTTGGGTTTGTTTCGGGACTTAAGTTGACTCGGGAATAGTTAAATGAAGTTCGGGTTTAAACCGTAAAACCTATTCTTTAATTCCAAATAAATTCAAAATAATTATATTAAATTATCATAAATTCAAATAAATTGTAATAAATTAAAATAAATTAAATTTATTATTTTTCAAATATAATTTCGGTCTTTCAAATTACGGGATGTTACAAGAGCCAAGTAACGTCTTCTTGCAGAAATACCCGATCGGGTAATAGGCAATCCGATCGGGTTTTTGTGTAATTGGAATTTTCCGTCTTTTCATCTTAGGCACGGAATCCTATGCCTTGGTCTTTGGTCAATGCACTACGGAATTGGGCTTGGGCTGATCATTTTTTGACTTGGGTTGAGTTTTCTTTTAAAGTTTAAAGCCAAAATCCAAATTGAGTCCATTCGAGGAAAGATGTAGCGGAATCGTAATCAAATCGTGAACTGGCTATCATCAATTCCTTGAAAACTCGTATCCTAGTGTCTTTGCTCCATAAAGTAGGAAAATATAGCAAAACCGCTTCATTTCCTATTAAACGAGTCAAAACACGCAAAACAACTAGAATAACAATATTAGCTCGTTAATCACTTAACAAAGTGCATAAATCGTATGGAAATTGAGCTAAAACGGGGGATAAATCAGTACAAAATATCACTTATCATTACTCATAAAAGACGTTAAATTCACTCCCTCTCCGCTCTCATAAACTAATTTACTAATCTAGCAGACGTAAATTAAATTAAATTAACTAACTAATATTCAATAAAATCCTAAGATATAAAAAATAAATACAATAATATCTAGACTGCCTTCCGGAAGTGCTGGTTTATAACAGTCCCGAACGACTGAGTTATCTCATCAAATGAGAGAATAAGAGATGGAGAAGAGTTTAACGACCTCTATCACTCCAACAAATGCCCCTTCATAGTAAATTTTCAAACGTTGACCGTTTACTTTGAAGGTTTCTCCCTTGTCGGTTTGTAGTGTAACCGACCCAAATTTGTTCACCTTAGTAATTGTGAATGGTTCTAACCATCTAGAATTGAGCTTACCTAGAAACAGGAGTTAAATAATAGTACTTTATCACCTACTTGAAATTCCCGCAGCAAGATATGCTTGTCGTGCCACTTTTTTGTCTTTTCCTTGTAAACTCGAGCACTATCATAGGCATGCAACCGAAACTCCTCGAGCTCATTCAATTGCATACGTCTTTTCTCACCTGATAGTGAGGGATCCATATTAAGCTCCTTAATGGCCCACATAGCCTTGTACTCGAGTTCTATCGGTAAATGGCACGCCTTGCCATCGATTAACCGGTATGGTGATGCACCAATTGGAGTCTTGAATGCAGTTCGGTAAGCCCATAGAGTGTCATCGAGCTTACGAATCCAATCCTTCCTTGATGTACTCACAACTATTTTAAGGATCGACTTTATTTCTCTATTAGAAATCTCTACCTACCCACTTGTCTGCGGATGATAACTCAATCCCCGACGATGTGTAACGCCATACGTTTTCACTAAAGTGTTAAGATGACGTTCATTGAAGTGCTTCCCTCCATCGCTTATAAGGGCACGGGGGATTCCAAATCGTGGGAAGATAATATTAAGAAACAGTTTAATAACTGCCTTGGCATCAGAAGTGGGAGTGGCAATATCTTCCACCCATTTTGAAACATAGTCAACTACTACTAGAATGTATTGAGTCCCGTGAGAAGATGGGAATGACCCTTGTTAGTCAATACCCCAAACATCGAAGATCTCAACCTCCAAAATACCCGTTTGAGGCATCTCATGCCTTTGCGAAATATTACCCGTCCTTTGACACGCGTCACAAGAATAGACAAAATTAGTATCATCCTTGAGAATAGTCGGCCAATAAAAACCCGACTGAATCACCTTAGCAAATTTCCTAGAAGGACCATGATTACCACCATAAGAAGAGGAATGACGATGAAACAGGATAACATGTACCTCAAACTCTGGAATGCATCGTCGATAAATACCATCGGCACACTCCCAGAATAAATAGGGATTATCCCAAAAATACCGCTTAACATCACACAAAAATATCTTCTTTTCCTGATAAGATAGATCAGGGGGCATAATTCCCCCAACCAAATAGTTGGCATAGTTAATAAACCATGGAGTCTCCATGATTATGGCAAGGAGATGATTATCCGAAAAGGAATCATCAATAAGGATAGGATCTCCCCCTTCATATCTCAAACGAGACAAATGGTCAGCAACCACATTCTCTGCACCAGACTTAACACGGATCTCCAAATCGAAATCTTGTAGTAATAAAATACATCAAATAAGCCTAGGTTTGGCTTCCTTTTTAGCCAATAAATACTTCAGTGTTGCATGTTCAGTGTAGACTATCACCTTAGACTCCAGAAGATAGGCTCTAAACTTATCCAATGCATAGACAACGGCAAGTAACTCTTTCTCAGTAGTAGCATAGTTAACTTAAGCATCATCTAAAGTCTTACTAGCATAATATACCGTATGCATGCTGATTCATGTTTATATACAAGTTTTTGTCTCCCCTAAGTCACTTTAGTGTCAGTTTTTAGCGCCTAAATGAACGATTAAATGCCATATTTGTTAGAATGTCGATACTGCCATCTTTTGGTTTTTTAATGCAGATTGAATGCATTTGCAGAACAATTAGATGATAAGTAACACCGCGGAGTCCATAAGCACGGAGATCGAGAAGTATGAAGACGGAAAGAAACGAGAAGAGGAGCAACACAAGGTCACTCGATCGAATTTGCATATACTCGATCGAGTCGAGCTAAAAAGGAACAAAGGCAAATCAAGAACACTCAATCGAGTCGCAGCAGAAATACTCGATCGAGTGTCTCATATGAATTTATTTGTTGTTAGTATTATTAGTTACTTAGAAACTCCAAGAAAACCCTAGTATTATTATTAGTTATCAGATTACTCCAACTTTTGGATAATCTTCCAATCTTTGAATCTTGTAATCGGTAATTATTCTAAATTGTTATTAAAGTTGTAATCTTTAGTTATTTTCAATTACTTTGTTATTATTCCTTCTTATGCTTTTAGTTATGTCTCATATGAATTTATTTGTTGTTAGTATTATTAGTATGAGTAGCTAAATTCTCATCTAGGTTTGAAAGGAGATCTAGGATTGTTAGAAGGGGTAGATTAATTGATTGAATTGCAATAACATGGTTATCGTTTGATTATCGTTTTATATCTAGTTGTTTAATTACTGGTCACGGTTAACTAATTAGTCTCGCGATTTAGGATTAACACCGACCGGTTTAAGACTAAGATAGGCTACGATAATTGAATAGAACTCGTTTAATGATAGCGATCACATGTTAAATTGTAGATCTAAAGGGCATAATTGAGTCGATCGATCTTGTCACCTTAGATAACTTTATTGCATGATTAATTGGTTATCCTCCTATCCATGTGTAATAATCCTAGTGAACATGAGAACCTAAACTTTTAATCTTATTGAATTCATCCTTTATTATTATTGTTATTGCAATTAGTTTAGAAACCAAAACAAAACTTTCAAGAATTTGTTACCTTAAGAAGGACTTAGTTATAGAAAATAGATTATTACCGCCTCCCCGTGGATTCGATACCTTACTTATCCCTGACTATTAGTTAGTATTGAGTTAGGGTTTATTTTGATTTAGGGAACGTGACTTTATCCATATCAAATTTGGCTTCGTTGTCGGGGAGGCAACAACTTTCTGTTTGAATGACTGAGGTTACTTCTTTAGTATTGAATGAGGAGTACTTGCGACATACTTTGGGTTGGTTGGAGGTGGTGGGTAGCAAATACTATTGGAGGGTGCGGGAAGGTTAGTGGATACGGCTGCCGGATCCTGAGCATCTGCTTAGGATAGCTCCTTTGGAGAATGATGAGTCTGCGATTCTCCCCATTCCTGAGATTTACTTGATTTCACCCAAGCTTCTTATCCCCTTACCCATAGCGTAGGTCCGAGTTCGCCGCCGCCGTGCTCCACCCGTACATTCTACTACCTGTGTCCCACCCAAGCCTCAGCCATCAGGTTTCACATGCTCCCCTTTCCTACACCATTCTTACACTTTTGATCCCATTATTGAGAGGGAGGTGAGGATCCATCAGGGGATTAATAATGATTTGGTTATGCGGCGGTTGTGGGAAGACATGGAGAGAGCTTTTTTGGGGACGGTTCCTGTGGGAAATATCGGTATATTTCAACATGAAATTTAAGGATTATAACGAAATTATAATATATGAAATACGAGTCATAAACGAAAGCATAAAGATTAGAATCAACCTTTGGTCCTAGCAATATGGCCTAAGAACAAATATCGAGATCGATATTCTCCTAATCGTTGCACCCAAGATGTTCTGAGAAAGGCCTTTTCTTGTGCTAGAATGAACAAAAAAATTACTTCTAATTTTTGTGAAAGTAATTGTATATTGATCATGTAGAGAAGAAGAATTTATATACAACTCTTTTTTTTTTTCTCTATTGTAGCCGTCCAAGTAGTAGTCTAGTAGAGGGAGGAGTCTTCCCTCTTTTTCTTCTACTTGTATTAGGAAGTGGAGTCATGATAGGAGTCTTCCTTCTTTTATTTATTTAATGTATAATATGTGTATGTACTATTATTGTCATTTATGTTGTCACATATTAATAAGTCCATACAACATCTTGTAGTCGATTTATTAATACCGGTCTGACATCATTTATTATGACAATATCTTATAATATATACGTCAACTATAAATATCGTACATTTATAATTTGCTAATTAAATATAACAGTTTATATTTAATTACGAATTAACATTTAATTCGTTTAAGCTTACATTATTTAATCGTATTAAATAATTACATTATATACATCAATTAGATATAACAGTTGCTGGTCGAGGTCATGGTAGTGATCGATAGGGCGAGTACATATGGTGCTCGCCAAGATGATTATGAGCTGCATGCCATCCTTGACGAGGTTGAGCATTACGATGAGGCCCTCCATGGGACTGGGGAAGATAAGCAGTAGTGGCAACTGGTCACTACATCCGCCATTTTTGCTCCTGGTTTGGGGGAGTCTATGTCTAAGCCTCAGGTATTATCTATCCTTGTATTTAATTTTCTTATATTTTATTTAGTTGGTAGTTTTAGTTTCCCTTCCCTTTTGTTGGATGTGTCCTTTATGCTGCTATTGATGGATATGTTGTGTGGTTGATGTGTTGTAGCGTCACATTGAGGACACTGTGACATTTAGGTTTGAAGGAGGAGTCTTTATTGCATTGTCGTGTGTTTATTTATTACAGTGTGTGTTTTTTAAAAAAAATCCAAAAAAATCCAAAAATTAAAAAATCCAAAAATAAACATGTTTTTTATTAGGTCGAGTCTTGGTGAAATTGAATTTCAATGATAATAATTTGCATTGTTTTTGCATTTGAATCCCATCTTAGTTATCCATGTACATTGTTTTGACTTGTTAGACTGAAAACAAAGCTCAATGATCTGTACTTGACCATTTGACATACCTTTTGCCAATTAGATTTGACATATTATGTTGGTAAACCACTTCAATTTCTGAGGTCGTTAGAGCTTCCTAGGCGAGGAAGATTAATAAACTGGTCTCATTGTCATTAGGTCATTGAGTATGGTACTCCTTGTGAAATATGTAATATCAAAGTACATAAGTGTGACATTAGTTTCTTGATAGTTATACGCGTTCGTTTGATAAAGTACATAAGAAAAGGCCATTCTCTTTGTTCAAATAAGCCTCACATAGCCAAAAAGACTTGATTTTATACCCTTATTATTGAGTTCTTTTATGTTTATCCCGTTTGAGCCTTTTGTAGTCTGATTTATAACCTATCTAATAGTTACATTCCTAGAATTTGCCTACCTTATCGGGACAGTCGCAGTTGCTTATTTTCCATGTCTATCTTGCTACTATGGTTGGGTTGAGACTTTTATTGTCAAAGTGTGTGTAGTAAGTTTTTGTTAGAAATTGTGTATTATTCACTTTGTTGGGAAAAGATGTATGAAGCAAAAGAAAAAAGAAAAAAGAAGAAGAAAAACGAAAAAAATGAGATGAAAAGAATAAATAAAAGTTGCTTCAATTGAATTGTTTAAGAGAAAATGAAAAGGAATTTGCTAGAGTCTATTCCATATTTAAATAGTATTGTTGATATCTCTCTAGTTGAGTTTAGTTTGTGCTTAAATATTGTAGAAATAGTTTGGTAAGTGTCGCTACGACTACCGGTCTTAGCCCCACATTTCCACACGTGCCTTGGCACAACCCACTTCTATACCTTCACCCATTAGACTCCCTTATTGTCCTTAATTCATGTACTTTGGTCTTATTGCGAATGCGTATTAGTTGGGAAATTATTTTCACATCAGAATACATGCATGTTTCATAAGTTGAGTGAGTGTTTCTATTTCTTTCTATCTTTACAAAACTCACCTTTCAAACATATTTGAGTGTATGACTGAATCCACGAGAATCCGACTAATTGGTCTTGCAAGATTGAAAGGTAATTGGTTTTGTCGAATACTGACCGGACCTGTCGCAAGCCCGATGCAAAGATAATTACCCAGACTAGGCTGATAACAAATTAATGTAATTATGGAAGTAGGGGTCGATCCTCAGGGAAATGTCTTGCAATTGGATTTTATCTAACGAGTATCGGAGTTTTGGGATTTTGATTTCTAAACTAATGAAAAGCATAAATGAAAATGAAATAAAAGCTAATTAAAACGAAAACAATAAAGCAAGTGATGAATTAACAATGATAGAAAGAATCTAGGGAAGTAGGTTCACACATGTAGATTAACATATTGATGAAATTGGATTTGGAACATGCAAATAATTCATTGTGAGTTCGTAAGAATGATGTGTTCATTACAATCATAGATCAGATGGTCTAGCAGGCTTTTAGGCAATTTACTAGGTCTTAATCTACCATGTCATGCTTTGTCTATTCAATTCACGTATTTCTACCTTGGAAAAGAATTCATTTTAGTCAATGATTTTGGCCAGAAATCGTTAACTATCGTTACAATCCAAACATGCATAGACACAACGTTTTAAAGGCACAATTTCTTTATCCAATTTTCATCTTTTAATTAACCTAACATGGCTACCCTACACCCTAGAAAGGTGACTACTCACTCATAATAGTATTTAGATCTAGATTGATTTTAACAATTAAAACTAGGCTAGACATGTTTATTGATTTTTGATATTATAAGATGATAATAACAATTCTAAATCAACGATCTAATGAAATAAAATGATTACAACGGTATTTAAATTGAATCTAAGACAACATGTAAAGAAAACAATGATCAAATAAAAAACATAAAGAACTTAAACAAAAGATAAAACAGAAATACCTACATGACGATCAAATAGCGATAATGATGAAATATAAATATCCAAATAGAAATTTCCTTGCATATCTTTGACGATCCATGTATTACAATACTTGAATAATATAAAAGAACTAAGAACCAGAAGTTTTTATTATTTCTAAACTAGAAAAATAGGCATAAGAGAAGATGGAGATCTAAACATAAAAGGAGAAATGTAAAAGACGATTTTTAAGGGAAAATGGAGGCTAGGGTTTCTAAGACTAATCTAGGGTTATGTAAAGAGAGAAGTGAGTAGAGAAGTGGCTGCCTACTCCTTTATATAGGCTAGGTGTCGTGCAAAACAATCCATGCATTCCACATATAGGACAAAAATTGGGAAGTCGAAGCATTGGTACATAGAACCACACAAATCCGATCGGATTTGCCATGTACCCGATCGGGTTTGTGGTCTCCTTCGAGTTTTGACTTTTTTTTCGTCTCCCTTGGCTTTTGACTTAACTTTCATTATCCCCATTGACCTTTTGAGTCGGGTTTGATGATAGGATTTGAGGTAGAAGGTCGATTGCTTCGCTTATTTGATCGATCTTTTGACAACCGCGAGATCGTCTTTACTTCTTCTTTCTTTTGAATTAGTGAACCTTCTTGAAATGCCTTTGACTTGGTCAAGCTTGCTTCTTCAAATCGTCGGGTTCTAGGCAAATACTCGGAAATATAGAAAAAGGGCGTAGAAACGTCACTTTCCCTACAAAACAGGTTTAAACATGGAATTCGCCTACAAGACGACATTAGCTCATAAAATGGCTTAACAAAGCACAAATGATATACAAAACCGAGCTAAAATGGGGATTAAAATCATACAAATATTCACTTATCAAACTCCCCAAGCTAAACCCTTGCTTGTCCTTAAGCAAGCACAACAAACATAACTAGGACAAGGGTTGCGAGCATTGGCTACTACACCATCAAGAAAAAAATCTCAACATAAAGCTTTTGGAAACATAATGAATCATAACCCAAAAACAACGTGGGCAAGAATGATACATAAACATGGATGAGATTTACATAACGGCGTAGCACAAAGAATTTCACTATAGATTTTCGGCTCTTGCATGATCTTTTGACAGGTGGACTCTCACGGCACACTCGAACACTCATTGTATGTAAAAGGTGATTTCTTTATATGTAAATGTTTTTGAGACACTCACCTATCTACGACTCATGAAAATGTGTCCGCAGTCTAATATGGTAAACAATTCAAATTACAAGTCAAAGATCACAATGCACACAGAAAAGAAGCCAGAAGAATTGGAAGAAGGCTTTGGGAAATAGGTGAAAGGTGGACAAACAGTTATGGTTACTGTGAAGTTTTAAACGAGCTAGCAACTAACCAATGATAAATGGATACTCAATCCAAACTTACGATCTATTTCCCAGAAGACGGATAACGAAACCAAAAGCAACAAATTGGCTTATTACACACGAAACACAAGGGTAAACTCCTTCTGAATATTGACTTGACATTTCTTAGGAGATACTCACAACTTCTTCTTTTATTTCTTCCTCTTTTTTTTCTTTTTTTTTTCGTTTCTCTTTTTTCTTTTCTTTTTTTTCTCTTTTCTTTTTTTCTTTTGAACATAACATCACTTCTTGAACATTTTCGTTCTCCCAAATTCACTTTGACATCAAGGAACAAAATCTTCTCAAAAGAGTACCCATACACCATAGTCTAGCTACTAGCTCAACAGGGTAGACAGTTTTTATATGTAGCTATTATTTTGTGAAGCATTTGTATGAAGGGGCTAATTTTGAGGTGTAATTCAAAGTGAAAAAAAAGGCTTCAAATCTTAGTGAATCATGAATGCAATGCTTATAGGAATGAAATGAGAACCATACTTATGCGTTTTGACATGACACATATCACAAGGAGAACTACACACACCTAGATGAGACTGGGTATAGATGTAACAGTCTAAGGAGGTTCTACCTTACAATATATATAACTTGCCAAATGTCAAGATCAAGCGTACTCATCTCTAGATTCATTCCATGCCTACTGTGTACAAGACTTCCCCATGTATGCACAATTCAATAAATGTTGAATCATTATGCTTTTGAAAGCTCTAAGATTGGGAAATGTAACATGAAAGCATAGTAAACAAGCAAGCAAAGCACGAAAAGCATTCAATGATGTTCAAAATTTTTTTTTTAAAATTTTTTCTCTTATTCAAAAATTTGAAAAAATGATCAACTAAAATGCAAAATGGGAAAATGCAATCCCTCCCCCAAGCTAAACATCACATTGTCCTCAATGTGAGCACAAAGACAAAATATGCAATGAGATGCTTAATGGGGAAAAAAGGGAAAAAGGAAAAATGAAAGAAGAGTGAAACTTACTAGTCATCGCGGACTCCCCCAAGTTAGTCTTTTGGACTTGACAAGGAAGGTCTTTATAGATTTTCTTCAAAAACTCTTTCATCTGCAAAATAAATCCTAACAACGAAAAAGGGAATACAAAAATAAAAATGCAAAAAGAAAAGGAACACGGGTTGCCTCCCGAGAAGCGCAATTTAAAAGTCTTGCTAGACTTCATTTCTTCCTTTGATCATCCTTTATCTCTAAGCTCACTATCATCCGAGCTCATCATCATAGCGTTCCTTACATTCTCCATCCATGCCAAGCTTTTCCAGGAATAGCCCCTTCTAGCACTTTTAGCAGTAGTGCTTTTAGTATGCTCACCTCCAAGAGAACCAACACTAACATGTGCCTCCAACGGATCCGTCAGTAAGGATCGAGGCATATAAGAAACAATAGAAGAGTCATCAACATCAAGCACATAACATGAGTCTTCTAACACGGGACTCCTAACGGTGGAATTTTTACTAAAGGTCACCTTGTCATCTCCTACCTCCAATGTCAACTTCCCATTCTTGACATCAAAAACTGCACCAGCGGTGTGCAAAAAGGGTCTTCCCAAAATGATTGGGATTTTAGAGTCCTCGGCCATGTCAAGTACTATAAAGTCAACGGGAATGAAAAACTTACCAACTTTGACGGGCACATCTTCTAAAACACCCATAGGTTGTTTTAGAGAACGGTCCGCCATTTGCAAAGTAATATTAGTGCATTTCAAAGAACCCATGTTAAGTTTTTCAAACATAGAAAAGGGCATGACACTTACACTACCACCTAGGTCGCAAAAGGCCTTATCAATGGTATACGTGCCTATAGTGCAAGGGATGGAGTAACTACCAGGGTCCTTAAGTTTTGGTGGAGACTTATTTTGCAAGAGTGCACTACACTCTTCAGTGAAAGCTACGGTCTTAATCTCATTGAAGGATCTCTTCTTTTTGAGGACTTCCTTCATAAACTTGGAATAAGAAGGAACTTGGGAAAGCAATTCAATGAAAGGGATTGTTACCTTTAAATTCTTGACGACGTCAAGGAACTTACCATACTTTGCCTCCTCCTTGTGCTTGACTAATCTTTGGGGAAATGGGACTTTGATCTCAATAGGAATCTCGGGCTCTTTCCTCTTTGACATGGGCACCTCATCTTCAACATCAACAACCATGGGCTCATCATTAGCCTTCTTCTTGACACCTCCTCCAAGCATAGCCCCTTTTGCTACCACCTCCTCATCCATAGCAGTGGAAGGCCCATCATAATGCTTACCACTTCTCGAGGAAATGACATTTACAGTTTCGTGAGGTTGGAAACATTGTGAAGGCAGCTGTCCTTGCTTTTGGTGGGTATTAGAAGAGGCATATTGGGAAATTTTAGCTTCCAACAATTTGATGGCGGCATCCTTAGCTTGATCGCTCTCTTGGAATTGAGCTATTATGGTGTCTTGCCTTTGAGCCAATTGCAGCATCATGGCTTCAAGTTTACTTACCCCATTGTCACTTTGTTGAGATGTAGAGGATTGAAATTGTTCTAGCTTTTGTGTGACAAGGGCTACTTGAGCTTGTAAAAGTGCCAAAGTGGGATCCTCTTGCTTAGATTTCAATGGTATGGAGAGGGAATTTCCATATTGAGAATCGTGAATTGCCATGGATTCAATGGTAGTGTGAGCAATTTCAACATTAATTTGATCAAATCTTCCATTGTTAGCAGAATCCAGGATAGGACGGGACTCTGTACAACACCCGTTGTATAATGTGATGGCAAGGAACCATGGGTCTAACCCATGATGAGGACACTCCCTTTGCAAGTCCTTGTACCTCTCCCAAGCTTCATATAGGCTCTCATCACCCCTTTGTCAAAAACCAGTGATTTGACTTCTCAAGAAAGCGGTCTTTTCTGGAGGAAAGTAATTTTGGTAGAAGGCAAGAGCTAAACTATCCCAATCGGTGATCCCTAATGTAACCTTATCAAGGCTATGTATCCACAACTTTGCCTTACCCCTCAAAGAGAATGAGAAGAGCATCTCTCTAATCTGCCCTTGGGATACTCCATTTTGTCTAATTGTGGAGCAATAGTCACAGAAGTTTTGAATATGAAGGTTGGGATCTTCTGTGGCATTGCCACCAAATTGACTTCTTTCTATTAAACTGATGAAGGCAGGTTTGATTTCAAAGTTTTGGGCTGTGATTTGGGGTGTAACAATACCCCTTGGAAGTGTATCTGCAGTTGGTTTGGAATGGTCTGAAAGTCGAACCATTTTCTTTTGTGAAGATGAAGATGGAGTGTTGTTTGAAAGTTGATTGGTTTTTTAGAATGGAGATTAGAATGGATCTTCTTCTCCCTCAAGATTAGATAAAATATCCGAGTATTTGTCACGAATACGGTCTAAACTTGAAGTATCAGAAGCTTTTGAGATTTCGTTGAATAGCTTTCGTCTCCTACGCAGAGTTCTTTCTAGATCGGGGTCTAAAGAGATAGGGGTCCCTAGTCTAGAAGATCTGGGCATAAGATTGAAAAGCTAAGATGAAAAATCAAGAGAGGTCTGAAGGAATTTGGGTTCCTAAAGACTAGATAAAACTAATTGCAATAAAAATCACAAGAAAAAGGAAAACTAAACCGTGCTCCCCGGCAACGGCGCCAAAATTTGACCGGGCATGTCACAAGCCCGATGCAAAGATAATTACCCAGACTAGGCTAATACAAATTAATGTAATTAAGGAAGTAGGGGTCGATCCTCAGGGAGATGGTGTTTCCTACAGAATGTGAAATGTCTTGCAATTGGGTCTTATCTAACGAGTATCTGGGTTTTTGAGTTTTGATTTCTAAACTAATGAAAAAAAATAAATGAAAACAAAATAAACGCAAATAAAAACGAAAACAATGAAGCAAGTGATGAATTAACAATGATGAAAAGAATCTAGGGAAGTAGGTTCACACATGTAGATTAACATATTGATGAAATTGGATTTTGAACATGCAAATAATTCATTGTGAGTTCGTAAGAATGATGTGTTCATTACAATCATAGATCAGATGGTCTAGCAGGCTTTTAGGCAATTTACTAGGTTTTAATCTATCATGTCATGCTTTGTCTATTCAATTCACGTATCTCTACCTTGGAAAAGAATTCCATTCTAGTCAATGAATTTGATCAAGAATCGTTAACTATCGTTATAGTCCAAACATGCATAGACACAATGTTTTAAAAGCACAATTTCTTTTATCCAGTTCTCATCTTTTAATCAACCTAACATGGCTACCCTACACCCTAGAAAAACGACTACTCACTCATGATGATGTTTAAATCTAAGATGATGTTAATAACAAAAACTAGGATAGACATGTTTATTTGATTTCGACAATATTTTAAGACTCTTTATATGGCGATAATAACGACGCTAAATTGACAATCTAATGAAATGAAATGACGATTATAACGATACAAAAATGAATCTAAAATAACATGGATGGAAAATAACTATCAAAAATAGAAAAAATAAAGACATTAAACAAAAGATAAGATAGGAGTACCTAGATAACGATCAACAACGATAATGACAACAATAATAGAAATTCCTTGCATAGAATAGTCGATCCACGAATTACAATGCTTGAACAACACAAAGTAGATTACAAAGATGAAATTCTTATTGATCTAAGCTAAGGTTTTGTTATAGAAAAGACAGAAATAAACTAAGAACTAAAGATGAAAAAGAAGAAGAAAATGAGAGAAGAGAGGCTAGTTCTCCCTCCTCCTAATCTAGGGTTTTTATAAAGAGAAGTGTAGAAGAGAATTGTGTGAAGTGCCTCTCATTGTGGTGGCCGAGTCTCTCTTTATATAGCAGTAGGGTTTCATGGGGAAGGGGTCATGCATTCATCACATAGGACAAAAAGGAGGAAGTCGAAGCAAAAGCTCGTATCAGCAGAGATACCCGATCGGGTACACCACTTACCCGATCGGGTAAGTTGTATTCTTGGTGCTTTGACTTTCGTTTCATCTCCCCTTGCATATGACTTGACTATAAATGTCCCCCTTGACCTCTTGAGTCAGGTTTGTTGATAGGGTTTGATGTAAAATGATGAATTCTTCGCCTAATGGATCGATCTTCTGACAACTGCAAAACCATCTTTACTTCTTCTCTCTTTCGAATCAGTAAACCTTCTTGAAATGCCTTTGACTTGGTGAAGCTTGCTTCTTCAATTCGTCGGGTTCTTAGGCAAATGCTCGGGAATATAGAAAAAGGGCGTAGAAACGTCACTTTCCCTACAAAACAGGTTAAAACATAGAAATTCGCCTAGAAGACGATATTAGCTCATAAAGTGGCTTAACAAAGCACAAATGACATATAAAACCAATCTGAAATGGGGATTAAAATCATACAAATATTCACTTAACAGTCACCTCCTAGGATACCATCTCCATTGAACGTCCTTTACCCACCCAATATGGAGGATAATAGGACAATCGGTGAAATTCGGGCAAGGAACTATGAGGAGCAACCACTTTGTATTGCATATCCTCCCATGGGGGATGTGAACTTTGAGCTCAAGGGTTTCTTCGTCCAAAACTTACCTAGATTCCATGGCATGGTGGGGAATGACCCTGATAGACACTTGGCCGAATTTTATATGATTTGCCAAGGTGCTATTCCCCAAGGAGTGACCGAAGATCAATTCAAGCTAAGGGCATTTCGGTTTTCTCTTCAAGATTCGGCGAAAGAATGGCTCTTTTGCCTTCCGGCTCACTCCGTTACCACTTGGGTGGGCTTGAAGAGAAAGTTTCTTGAAAAGTATTATCCGGATTCAAGGCACAATCACTCCAAGAAGCTTATCACTACTATTGAGCAAGAAATGGGGGAGACCCTTTATGATTATTGGGAGCGTTTCAAGAGTCTTGTGGCAAGATGTCCATACCATGGCATGTCGGGAGATGATTTGTTGACGGCTTTCAATGAGGGGTTGTGCCAAAATGACCAAAGAATGATCATTGCCGCCACCAGAGGAGGAATTGATACACTTAATGTGGCCGAGGCCAACAATATTATTGAAAAATTGGCAATGAACACAAGAAGCTATGGAAGAAAGAGTGAAAGGGGAGGAAGCTCTAGAAATGTATCTTCCATGGAAGATCCTTATGCTTCTCAAAATCACAAGATCATGCAAGAAATGGGTGAACTTAAAAGTATGGTGTCAAACTTGGTTGTTAACAAAGGTAACTCATTCTCTCAACACCCCGAACCAATTGAATGCTCATATTGTGGAGGTGACCATGCCACCAACACATGCAACATCATGATTGAACAAGGAGCAACTATGGAAAGTGTTAATGCTATGGGGTATGGGAATTACAATTCAAGAAACCCAAGTGGTGGGGGAATGTACAACCAAGTGGGGAACCGTGACCTTTTGGGATGGGGAGGGGACAAGTCGAAAAGCTTTGAAAACGGTCAATTCAATCACTTGAGAGCCCAAAATCCCACCCAAAACCGGAACTCCAATTTCCAACAAAATCCCCAAAGAAATTAAAACAATCAAAGACCCAACAATTCAAATTTCCCAAGTAACTCTCAATCTCAAAACAATGCTCAAAGACAATCGAACCAAGGCCCCATTCAAGGAAATTCTTCTTCTCTAGGGAACTTGAGTGATATCTTGCAAACACTCCTTGCCAATCAAGAGAAAGATAGGGAGGAGGCAAGGAGAAATCAAGAAGAGGCAAGGAGAGATAGAGAAGAGGCAATGAAGGATAGGGAGGCAAACAACCTTAGGGTAAGCAACTTGGAAACCCAACTATCCCAAATGGCCTCCAATATGTCAAAATCCCAAGCCTCAAGCTCCACAAGATTCCCATCTCAAACCATCCCACCACCTAGGGAGAATGCTAGTGCCATGACCTTGAGGGGAGGCAAGGAGTTGGAGGTACACCCCCTTGGAAAAGGCAAAGAAAAGATGAAGAACCTTGAGATGGAGACCTTGGAAATTGAAGACCAAGGAGAGTTGCTAGTTGATCATGAAGAGCTATCAAAGAATGGAAAAGGGACATCCACAAGCAAGGCCCCCAAGGGAGACACTTCAAAGATAGGTAAAGACATTATTGAGGATGATGAAGTAGAGGAATACATACCGGAAGTCCCATTTCCTAGTGCTTTGATAAGTACAAGGAAGTATGACAAGGAGAACGACATGTATGAAACTTTCCGGAAGTGTGAGGTAAACATTCCTCTTCTCAATTTGTTGAATAGTGTCCCTAGGAAAGGAACCCATAGGGTTAGGGTGAGTGAGCATGTTTCAGCAATTTTCAAACAAAAATTACCAAAGAAATGTGGAGACCCGGGCATGTTCACCATCCCTTGCACCATTGGAGGGCAAAGTTTTAAACGTGCCATGTTAGACCTTTGAGCCTCTATTAACGTCATGCCCCTATCCATCTATGAGACCCTAGGCTTAGGACCTTTGTCTAAGAGCGGGGTGGTTATTCAATTAGCCGATAGGTCTAGTGTCTATCCCAAGGGTTTGATAGAGGATGTGCTAGTAGAGGTAGATAACCTTGTCTTCCCGGCAGATTTCTATGTTTTAGATATGGAGTCTAGTTCGAGTGCCACTCCCCTTCTCCTTGGTAGGCCATTCATGAAAACCTCTAAGACCAAGATTGATGTTTCAAACGGATGTTTGACAATGGAGTTTGAGGGAAAGAGATTGACCTATAATATCTATGACTCTATGAGACACCCTAGTGATGTTCAATCTTGTTTCTTCTTAGATATTTTAGAGCCTTTGGTGCATCAAATGTACAAATTTTGTGATAGGGACCCGCTTGAGGTTGCCCTAACTAACAATGTGGAAGAAGAGGGTTTGCGTTTGTTGTTGTCGGTTGATGTGCAGGAACATCTCAAGGACTTGGAGAGAGAAGAGCCACTAGACACTTATAAAGAACTCAACATCATCGAGATGTTGAAAACAGGGCACGACAGAGAGAAACGCTGGCAGCGTCCCACGACGCTGCCAGCGTCACACAACGCTGGCAGCGTCCCCCAGCGCTGGCAGCGTCCTGGTCTGGCTAACTTATCCGAGCTCTTTGCTTTAAGCATACCCCTCCACAAGCCTCTTCCCTCAATTGTGAAGGCCCCAAAGGTCAAATTGAAGACCCTTCCACGTCATTTAAAGTATATCTTCTTAGGAGACAACCACACCCTACCTCTTATCATCTTAAGCACACTCAACGAGGACCAAGAGGGCAAATTGGTAGCATTGCTTCTAAAGCATAAAGATACATTTGGGTGGAGCATAGCGGACCTCAAGGGAATAAGCCCGGTGACTTGCATGCACAAGATAAGACTTGAAGTGGATGCCAAACCGGTCCGACAACCCCAAAGGAGGCTCAATCCACCAATGGCGGAGGTAGTGCAAGAGGAGGTAATTAAACTTTTGCAAATGGGCATCATCTTCCCTATTTCTGACTCCCGTTGGGTTAGTCCAACTCAAGTCGTGCCCAAAAAGGGAGGAGTGACGGTACTCAAGAACGCACAAGGAGACTTGGTCTCCACCCGACCACAAACCGGTTGGAGGGTGTGTATTGACTACCGCCGCTTGAATGCGGTTACTTTGAAAGACAATTTCCCGCTACCATTTATTGATCAAATGTTAGAAAGACTAGCGGGAAAAGCTTTCTATTGTTTCCTTGACGGGTATTCGGGATATTTTCAAATCCCAATCGCACCCGAGGACCAAGTCAAGACCACATTCACATGTCCATTCGGTACATTTTCTTATCGTCGTATGCCATTTGGTCTATGTAATGCACCAGAACTTTTCAACGGTGCATGTTGAGTATATTCTCCGACTATACATAAAAGATCATAGAAGTATTCATGGACGAATTCACCGTCCATGGGGACTCTTATGATGCGTGTCTAAGACACCTTGCTCTTGTCTTAGAGCGATGCCAAGAGTCCCATCTCATCTTAAACTTCGAAAAATGTCATTTCATGGTGACTAGTGGCATCGTTCTAGGACATGTAGTGTCGTAAAGGGGGGTTGAGGTGGATAAGGCTAAGGTTGACATTATCAAAACCTTACCTTATCCATCTAACACCCGAGACATTAGGTCATTTCTCGGACATGCCGGTTTCTACCGGAGATTTATTAAGGACTTTTCAAAGATTGCTAACCCCCTATGTAAGCTTTTGCACAAAGAAGCGGAGTTTGTCTTTGATGCATCTTGTAGGAAAGCTTTTGATGATTTGAAGGAGAGATTGGTCACCGCACCAATTATTCAAGCACCGCAATGGGACCTTCCATTTGAAATCATGACCGATGCAAGTGACTACGCATTGGGAGTGGTATTGGGTCAAAAGAGTGACAAGGGACCCCATGTGATTCAATATGCATCTACACTCTTGAATGACGCTCAAAAGAACTACTCTACAACGGAGAAGGAGTTCCTTGGTGTGATATATGCCCTAGAGAAATTTCGATCTTATCTCTTGGGCACAAAGGTGATCATCTACACCGATCATGCTGCCATTAGATATCTTGTGGCAAAAAAGGATGCAAAACCGAGGTTGTTGAGGTGGATCCTTCTCCTAAGTGAATTCGATGTAGAGATAAAGGATAAGAAAGGGGTGAAGAATGTGGTGGCGGATCATCTAAGCCGGCTAAACCTTGAAGGAAGACCATCATGCCTTCTTGATGAGGTTGAAGAAGGTCTCCCTCATGAGTCCCTATATGCTATAGAAGTGGAGGAACCATGGTATGCTACCATGGTCAACTATTTGGTGACAAAGCGGTTTCCAAAACATTTCTCTTCCCATCAAAGAAGCAAAGTAAAGTCCGATGCAAAGTACTATATATGGGATGACCCATACTTGTGGAAATTTTGCCAAGATCAACTTATAAGAAGATGAGTGCCCGAAAGTGAGATTCCATCCATCCTACATCATTGTCATGACTCATGACTCTGCATGTGGAGGACACTTTGGGCCACAAAGAACCGCAAGGAAAGTGCTTGAATGCGGTTTCTTTTGGCCAAGCCTTTTCAAAGATGCTCATAAATTTGTGAAGACTTGTGACCGATGCCAAAGAGTGGGGAACTTGACAAGGAAGAACGAGATGCCACAACAACCCCTCCTCTATTTTGAAGTCTTTGATGTATGGGGAATTGACTTTATGGGCCCCTTTCCTAACTCCGGTGGTTACTTATAGATCCTTTTGGCGGTAGATTATGTGTCAAAATGGGTTGAAGCAATTCCTACCCGCACCGATGATGCAAAGGTGGTAGCAACCTTCATCCAAGAGAACATATTCTCCCGGTTTGGTTTTCCAAGGGCTATAATTAGTGATAGAGGTACCCACTTCTGCAATAAGGTGATTGGAAGCCTTCTCAAAAGGTATGGGGTGAACCATAAGATTTCAACGGCCTATCACCCACAAACAAACGGCCAAGCCGAGCTCTCCAACCGTGAGATTAAAGGGATCCTTAAGAAGACGGTGAATCCAGATAGGAAGGATTGGAGCAAGAGGCTAGTTGATGCTTTGTGGGCATATAGAACCGCTTTTAAGACCCCCATTGGCATGTCCCGGTTCCGTCTCATCTATGGCAAGGCTTGCCACCTCCCCGTGGAGGTTGAGCACAAAGCCTATTGGGCTATCAAATCATTCAACCAAAACCATGATGAGAACGGTATGCACCAGAGGCTACAATTGCAAGAACTTGAGGAAATTCGCCATGATGCGTATGAGAACTCCTCAATCTACAAGGAGAAAACAAGGAACTGGCACGACGGGATGATAAACCGTCGGGTTTTCAAAGAAAGCGATCAAGTTCTTTGTGTTCCAAAATCGGTTTAAACTCTTCCCGGGTCAGTTGAGGTCAAGATGGTTTGGGCCTTACACCGTCAAGAAGGTGTTTACTCATGGAGCAATTGAGGTGGAAGAGCCCGGTGACGGAAAGCTACTCCAGGTGAATGGCCACCGCCTCAAGTATTACTTCAAAGGATGTGCCCGGGAGGGGGAAGAAGAGGTCTTACTTGAAGCCCCGTGTATGAAGGTTGAAAAGCTTCGAGCCACTAAGTCGAGCCATCGACTCTAAATAAACGGCAAACCGTGTAAATATTCAATTCTTGTGAATATGTCATTTAAGTTTCATTGTTACTTTTAATATTTGAGTTGTTTTTAAGTAGTTAGAACTTGCATCAATCAAATTTTTTTTGAAGTTACTAACGTTTTTGTGAAGATTTTGCAAGTTTTCGGCCGCCTCGGGATGCGTGCCACATGTAAAAAGTGCGGGACTCGGTGAAATTTTTATATTGAAGGTTATTATGGGCCATTGGAGTGAAAATCTAAGTGTAGTGGTGTTTGTAACACTTAGCCAAATTTTGGCTAAGTGCAAAACGTAGGAAATCCGGCAGTGAAGGACGCTGCCAGCGTTGTATTCTTCATCCCAGGATGCTGCCACCTTTCTCCCCCAAATCTTCACAAACCTTCATCAAAATAAATCAAATTCTTCATCCTAACCTTCATTCTACCTTCAAACACCTCAAAATCAACCTAAATCACTCACAATCTCAGAAAAATCCCTCTTTGAAAACATAGAAAACTCTTCCTCAAATTCGAATTTAAGGAGCTTTAGTGGGTTTTTAAAGGGTTTTTGACGGATTCCTTGCTTATTCCTCAAACTTAACTTTTTCCATTATTCTTTGTTTTTTTGCTCGATAATTAGGCTTTAATTAGTCTTAGTTTGAGTTTTTCCCTTGCTCTTGTTGATTGTGTAGCTAGGATTGGTAAAACATTTCTGAGTAAGGCATGAGAATTCAACAAACACTAAGCTTTTGAGGTGTTGAGATTGTTGCACACCAAGTGTTTGTTGAATTGCTTGTTTGAGTGAAAAACTTCTTTGAGTGTTTGCTTGTTGTTGTGTTGTATTGTATTGTTGAAATTTTTGCAGAAAATGACTCCTAAAATCTCCAAGTTGTTTGGGAAGGGAATGAGTAAGAGGGCCGCGATGAGTGAGCCCGACACCGATGTTGCAGCGGTGTTCATGGGTTATGAGAGGTTGAGTGCTCAACATAAAAAAATATGGGACAAACTTACCGCACCCCGACAACAACCCCTCATAACCACAAAATTCTTTTCCCCAAGCACCCTCCATGCCTTGGGCATGTTCGACTTAACAAGGGATATGCTAGCTAAAGTAGGGCTAGAAGCTTATTTCGAACCGGACTCTTGGGATCACACCTATAAGAGTTTCGCGTACGATTTTCTAGCTACCTTGTCCAAGTTGGACGTTCCCGAGGGTAATGAAAGAGCCTACCGCTTCTGTCTCAACCAAACATGGCACAACGCCCCAATCTCCGAAATTCGCCAAATCCTAAAAATCACAAAAACCCCTGAAGAAATTTAATGCCTCAAAGGGAAAATGCACATCATGTGGAGCAATATTATGGGTTGTAACACCGCATCTAAGGATGCCAAACTCTCCAAATTCACCCACCCCGTACTTCGACTCATCACCCGGTTCCTTACCACCATTTTTAACTCCGCGGGAGAGCCCGCTAAAGTACCGGAGACCATCCGGTTGTGTTTATGGACTATGCTCCCAGAAGGAGTGGGGGTACCGGATTGGGCGGACTTGTTTATGAGAGCTTGTATCAAACACCGCCAAAAATCTACTAAAGAAAGTATCCACCTTGGGGGGGTGATTACCTTTTTGGTGAAACACTATGAGGGGGGAATTTATTAGGAGCAAGAGGTCAACTCTTGTAAGGGTTTGACAAGGTACAACCACTTTGGGCTAGAGGAGGTACACATGTTCAAAATTAGCAAAGTGGAACCTTTAAGAGGATTTTGGTTGGGGAGTGATGGCCTTAGCTATATGAAGATTCCTCGACCTTCAAACAACCCTTTACCTAGGGGGCCAAACTCGGAGGATTTCTTTTGCCCTAGGGAAGAGAGTTTGGGGGAGAGTAGTAGTGAGGAGGAGGTAGAGGAAGTGCCATTTCGGCAAAGAAGGAGGCTAAGGAGAGAGCAAGGTGAGGGAAGTGAGCGAGTTAACGAGGAGAGGGAGATCCTCGCAATTGAGCAAGGACCTTTCCAAAACCCACCTTTTCAACTACAACAACAACAACAACCACCACCACCATACCATTCCCAATCATCTTACCAAAGCCACCAAGACACCGAAACCCCAATGTTTGACGCGGAGACTCATTCTAGCATCCCAAAGGAGCCATGGCAACAACAAATGGCATCCTACTTTGCTAGCACCAACGATGTCTTAAAGCACATAAGTGGAAGGGTGGACGATTCTTACAATTGGCAACAAAGTCAAGGAGGTAGGCTAGAGTCCTTAGATGATTGGCATAATGTAGTGGAGGCAAGGGAGAGGTTGAGAGTGGAGGCCGAGAGGGCTCAGCAAGAAGAGTGGAGGGGGATGGTGGCACGACAAGAGGAAGGCCGCCTTTGGAGGGAGCAACAAGACCAAAGGTGGCAAGAGCAAAATGAGATGTGGGCGGCACAAAATTTTTGGAGGGAGCAAGCCACAAACCATTTAGAAGCTCAAAATGAGCGCCACCACACTTACCTTCAAGATTCATATGAAGATGCGGTGGCACAAGAAGATGTTTATGGTTTGGCTAGCTCACTTTTCGGCATGTCCATCCACCAAAACCCGGGCTACCCCACTCCTTATACACAAGAGGCCCTTGATGAAGGCCTAGAAAGAAGAAGAAGGGTTAGAGAAGAAAGAGAGAGAAGGAGAAACCGAGGAGGTGCCTCGGGTTCTTCTTATTTCAACAATTGATGAAGCACCCCAACCTTTTCCCCTACAATGAGGACATTGTATGATCTAAGTGTGGGGGAGAGGATTGTATATAGTTATTTTGTTTTGATGCATTGTATTTTGTTTTGAGAAAAAAAAAAGGAAAAAAAAAAGAGAAAAAAAAAAAAGAAAAATATTGAAAATCCCGGCTAGGTGAAAACCCACAAGGGTGGGCACCTAGGCAATAATTGGGAAGGTGGCCGAGGACGGAATGAAAACCCGAAAGGTTATTCTGGGCAAAATGAAAAATCGAGTTGCGAGCCACCAATGAGAGGAAAGGAAAAGCTAAGGTGAAAACCCAAAAGGGCACCTTAAGCAAAATGAGGGATTTTCAAGAAAAAAAAATGGAAAAAGAAAAAGAAAAAAAAATTGAGCAAAATACTTCCGATGATGAGGATTTATGGAGGGAAAAGAAGGGACAAAATAAGGAGGAATTTGGAAGGAGGTTAGCTTAGAATTTCTTTTTATTTTTCTTTGAGTCACAAATTTGGTTCCAAATCGGTGGATTTCTCTTGCGGGTGTCTTGGTTGTGCGAATTGTGTAGTTTGGGGCCAACCAAGTAACCATGTTATACACTAGTGGAGTAATAAGGGGGTTATATAAGAAGTGGAGTTGCATAGAGTTTGGTGATGAGGATCATCTCGCTATGCCTTGGGATAAGGCAAAGATGGTCATACTACATTCTTGGGAGCTATAAGAAGGGAGGAGTTGAGGTGAGATGAGTCGGAGTTGATGGTGTGTCGAGTCTTGTATAGAGGGAGTTATAAGTAGGAAGTGGTAAGGGAAGAGTGTGTTAAAACAACTCTGAGTCATTTTCTTTTAATAGGTGGTTGTGTTTTAATAGGCGGGACTAAAGTCCAAAGGGTCAACGAAAGTCAAGGCGAAGGGAAAAACTGGCAGCATGAAACACTGCCAGCTTCAACGAACGCTGCCAGCGTCACAGGACGCTGCCAGCGTTCTGGTCTCAGGCACGCGTTCCTTCATTTTCCGTCTTGACATTTTGAGGCCCATTTCTCAAGGCCCTAGGTTTCCGGAGCCAAGGGTATAAAAGAGCCAAATTTTAGAGAGAGAAGCACACAACATTGAATACAACATTTCACAACACAACACATTAGAATTCTCTCAAGTTTTGTTCTTCATTTTGGTTTTGTAATTTGGTTGAACATCATAATGGGTTGTAATATTTGGATTATGGGTAGCTAATTTTCCATTGCTTAGTGTAATTGGAATAAGTTCTCTCCTTTTAGCATTGTAAGACCTTTTGAACCTCTTCTTCTCTATTTAATTTCATTTTCTCATGTTTAAATTCCATTGTTGAATGAATTGTTGTTGAGACTAACCATCTTAGCAAGTGTTTGTTTAATTATTGCTTTGTCTAGATAAATTTGGTTAATTTGTCTTGATATTGTTGAAGCAACCTTGAAAGATTGTAACTTTGGTTTAAAGTTGGAATCTTTTGAGTGGAATTTGGTTTATTGTGTAATTAGAACATGGTTTAGTGTTTTGTTACATGGTTCTAGCTTGTTTCTTTGGTTTTGTTCATAAAGCTTGCATCTTTGATTTGGGCTCATGTTTTAATGGGTGTAAATTTAGTTGTAAAGGGTCATCCTTGGTTGGTTTAATCCATGTTGGCTAATTTCTTAGAAACTTGTATTAGATAATTAGAGAAGAGAGGAAAGGAAGAGTCTTTACTTTGTTAATTGTGGGAACTTGGGAAAATTACACTAAGTTGTTTCTCCATATTTGAATATTTGAATCTTTAGTTTTTGTTGGTAATTTTAGACTTGCTAATCAATTCTCATGTCAAACTTTCTCCCTATATGTTATCCTACATGTTTTGTCATTGTGAATATCATAGTTTGTAATTAATTTAAGCTTTTGTCTTAATTAGTGTCTTAATTTGTGATTAGAGTAATTAGTTAGTAATTAGTTTGTTAATTGGTTTTTAGCAAGAGTCTAGATTAGATTAATTTAGTTAATACCGCCTTCTCTTGGGTTCGACCCTATTCTTACCATTTACTACCTTTGTTTAAGATAGTTTGTGTTTGTTTAGGAGTTATAAATTGTTATTTGATCGTAGCTAATTAGCGGAATTAGCGACACCGTTAAATAGCCCGTCA
>JAIUZE010004339.1:0-21233 GCA_022085475.1 Heliosperma pusillum
TTCTACCAAAAAGGGTCGGTGCTGTGAATTTACACGAGTCACCCGAGAACAACAACCCATTTCCAATTTTCATAATTCACTTCTATCAACTATCAACAATCAATATTCATCATCAACAATCATCAACTAACAACAATCATCATCAAAATCATACTTTCTAAGCTTTCTAATTGTATGCTAAATACGAATTCTAACATGGAAATCATGTAAAACACGTAAATGATACCGAGTAACCCTTCACCGTTACCTTTACGCGTCTTTAATCGATTACTAAGCCTTCCTAGTGGTCTCCACCTACAATTAGCCAATATAAGATGAATATACTTCACCTTGAGAAAGACGGATAATTTAAAAAGCGAGAAAGACGGTAATTTTATTACTAATACGGATAGAGGAAGGTAAGAGGGGAAGAATCAGACGAACTTACGTGAATTCCGACAAGAAACGAGTGAGCTAGGCGAATTCTAAGATCGAAATCAAAGAGGGAAAGTTTTGGGGATTTCTTAAGGAGGAAGAAGATTGAGTTGTGTGAATGAAAATTAGGTTAAGGGAGTAGTGTGAGATTAAGTAAAGGGTGAGTCGGAAAGTCAACAAAAGTCAAAGACGGGTTAAAAGTCAAGAAAATTCAAAGACGACTTAAAATTCAAGAAAAAGTCAAAGACGACTTAAAATTCAAGAAAAGTCAAAGACGACTCAAAAGTCAAGAAAAGTCAAACTCGACTCAAAAGTCAAGAAAAGTCACACTCGACTCAAAAGTCAAGAAAAGTCAAACTCGCCTTAAGACGAGATTTTCATGGAATCTCGCAGAAATTCCAAATACGAACTCGGAAATTCTAAATTCGACTCGAAACATAAAAATCTTAATTAAAACATAAAATTACTGAAAAGATTTTGTAAAATATTTCTACTAGAAAAATAGGGTACATTTCCGGGTGTTACACATCTATCTCGCCGACGGTGCAATCGTTCCTATAACTCAGGGGGGAAATATCGAGAATGAGAAAAGACTCCCGCGAGCCTACCATTTGGCTCGCTTGGCGCACCCTCTCCTCAACGGAAGGATAATTCGTCCTTCTATTTTTGGGAATGTTGTAAGTACTACACCACCCAAAGAGACCACCATAGTCAAAGCACTTGGTGAGGGATCAATCTTAGAGGCTTCCCTCATCAAGCAGCTACAAAAGACTAAGGCAAATGTCTCTATCTGGGAACTTATGCTGAGTTCATTCGAACACCAATAAGCCCTACTTCAAGCACTAATGAACATGAAGGTGTCACCTAACACCTTTCTAGATGATATGATTTCATTCGTTTCCCAAACCGGCCACGACTCAGTAATGCCGTGACAATTTCTGATGAAGACTTGCCCTCCTTTGGGTCCCAACATTGCCTGGCTATGTACATCACGGTAGAATGCCGTCACAAACGACTCCCAATGACTCTCGTCAATGACGGGTCCGCGGTCAACGTCCTCCCACTAAGGACGGCCCTCATTCTAGGTCTCAAGAAGAACGATTTCATACCCACCACGCAAACGGTCCGAGCATTCGATGGCACTGTGCGTCAAGTGACTATACTCGTCACTTTAAGCGTGAGTGTGGGAAAAATTGAAAAGCGAATGAATTTTCAAGTGATATACGTCGCTGCATCTTTCAACTTGTTGCTCGGTATGGCTTGGATTCATGCTATAAAGGCCGTATCTTCCACCCTACATCGGAAGATCAAGATCCCACTCCAAGGCGAGGTGATAGCTATCGACGTTACTCCAATGGTAGCGACGGGAGGGGACATAACCTCGGAAGTTAAAATTAATACCACAGTTGAACCTTACGGATTCAAGGTCGTGAATGCAATTGAATCCGGATTCGAAATGACAAACATGGACTTGTACACTAAAAGCCATACCTGCAAAACGGTTCTCGAAACCAGGAAGTATTTATGTCTCTCCTTGTACCCTTGAAGGAAGAATGTCCTTGAAATAAAGCCACCCCTCCCCAAAGGAACTAGATTCGGGCTAGGGTACGAGCCAACTGGCGAAGACCTCTCAGAGAAATGGATCTTAACCAAAGGTCGAGACATTAACATGAAGCCATAATTGATAACTTTAAATGGCCACTTCAGAAAAGCTGGTCAAGACGTGTCGTGTTTGGATTTCCCTGAACTAGTCTTCGACTCAAAGGCCAACAAATGGCTCCCTGGAACGAGATATTCCAAGACTGAAACTACATTCCTGACGATGTCATGACTGTAGCCACGGTAAAGAAGGAGACCATCCCAATCGAATATGGGAAAGCTATGGGTCTCCTCTTTCGAGAAGAAAAGACACCAAGGGTCTCAAACAAAGATTTTATAACCACGATCATGAGAAGCGACCGTTTCAATCCATCTACCCTCATCACGTATGTAGATCCTGAGAGGACTACATCTGGATGGAGGAAAACAACCAAATGGTCTGACAACAAGGGACTACTCTTCAAGATGACTAAAGGGGAACGAGAGCTATTCAAGCTAGAGGATGATTCTGGATCTGGGTTTGAGTCTGATTCTGAGGTCGAATCTGATGTGAGTCTTAATGCAAGGTCTAGGGCAATAGGTGTCAAGGATACCCCTTCCCCAGTCAGTCCTTTTCCCATGTCTCCTACTGGTATTCTGAGGCCTGTTCTGAATACCACTCTTATCCCGCCGCTGACCTCTGATCAGTTTGCCCAAATGTTAGCACATTTTGTGCAGTTCCAAATTAATAATAAGATGAACTAGTTTGCTTACGACTTGTCTTATTTACTTTGCAATTCAATTTTTGAAAATGATTGTTTTATTAATGACATTAAGAATGAGGTCGAAGATGAATAGATAGGAGAAGAAGATGAGGAGGAGTTTGAACCACCTCTTCCCCAGTTAGTAAAAGGGTTGGAAGAATACGACCAAAGAGGTTCGACTATCAAAGATACCGAAACCATCAATGTGGGAACCACCCTAGAGCCACAAGAGCTTAAGATAGAAACAACCTTAGATCCCGCAGAAAGAAAGGGCTTCATAAACTTGTTGAATCAGTTTAGGGATGTGTTTGCATGGTCTTACAAAGATGTGTCAGGTGTTGATCGAAAATTCGCAGAGCACAAAATTCCGATCAAACCGAGTTTTAAACCAGTGAAGCAAAAGCTACGTAAAATGCGTACCGAACGGTCCTTAAAGGTCAAACACGAAGTTGATAAACAGCTCAAAGCCGGGTTCATTAAAGTGTCAGAAAACTCAGAGTTCCAGTTCCGAAGAAAGACGGTAGAGTCCGTGTTTGAGTGGATTTTCGTGATCTAAACAAAGCCAGTCCGAAGGACAACTTCCCATTACCTCACATTGATATCTTGATTGACAACACCGCGAATCATGCACTACTATCCTTTATGGATCGTTATGCCGGTTACAATCAGATAAAGATGGCCAAGGAAGATATGCACAAACTGCTTTCGTGACACAGTGGGGTACCTATTGCTACACAGTCATACCATTCGGGTTGATAAACGCTGGAGCTACATACCAAAGAAAGGCAAAGACATTGCTACATGACATGATTCACAAAGAAGTGGAAGTATATGTCGACGACATGATCGTGAAATCAAAGGAACGCATTGTCCACCTCAGTGCGTTGCAAAAAGTCTTTGAAAGATTGCAGAAGTACAAATGAGATTGAATCCACAGAAGTGCGAAGTCACGGTCACCTCTGGCAAGCTTTTGGGTCACATTTATCGGGTTGTCGCGTACCCTAATCAAAGATAAATAACCCAGACTAGACAAACAACAAATTAATGTAATTAGGGAAGTAAGGGGTCGATCTCGGGGAGACTGGAGATACTTGTGAATAGTTATGGTTAGAAATCTACCTTGTACGATTGGCACATGTTTGTCACTAATTACTAAATGCTATAATAAAAACGAATCAATGCAATAAAGAAAAGAATATAGGGAAGTAGGTTCACACATGTAGATTAACATATTGATGAAATTGGATTTAGAAAATGCAAATAATTCATTGTGAGTTCGTAAGAATGATGTGTTCATTACAATCATAGATAAGATGGTCTAGCAGGCTTTTAAGCAATTTACTAGGTCTTAATCTACCATGTCATGCTTTGTCTATTCAATTCACGTATTTCTACCTTGTAAAAGAATTCCATTTTAGTCAATGATTTTGGCCAGAAATCGTTAACCATCGTCACAATCCAAACATGCATAGACACAACGTTTTAAAGGCACAATTTATTTATCCAATTTTCATCTTTTAATTAACCTAACATGGCTACCCTACACCCTAGAAAAACGACTACTTATGCATGATTAACAATGAAAGGGCAACTAAGATTATAAAGCTAAGAATGGTAAACATGATAAAGGAAATACTAAAAGAAAATGAAACTATAATGTAAACACGAGAATAAAGATTACCGGAAAGGATGAGCAAAGATTGACATGGAATAAGAACTTGAATAGGAAATGCAAACCCGGAAACTTGAGTTCCAATTACAAGTAGAATAATTACAATTGAAGAAAACCTTAGAACTAAACTAAAACTAAGAAAGATGAGAGAAATAAGAAAAACTAATCTAAAGAGAGAAGTGTTTTTGTACATGTAGTTGTTGTTCCAATTGTGTGTGATGCATAGGCTATTTATAGGGTTGAGAGGCTGCTGTGTTTCGTCCAAATTCATACCCTAGACAACCTAATAAAGCACTCTATTAAGGCTTGGTTGAAGAAGAGCCAAGAAGCGCTCAACAGCAAACATACCCGATCGGGGATGTGGTAATCCGATCGGGGATGTTGTCTGTTCAGAACTTTGACTTTCGTTTGATCTTCTTTTGGTACGTGACTTTATCTACCTTGACTCCATTGACTCTAGATTCGAATGGGGACGTAACAAACACCTCTTGGGCCTCATTTCCTCCGCTATTTGAGCTTGATCATGTCCCCAAGGGTTAAGGATCGGATCATGAGATTTGAGACGACTTTCGTCGACGAAAAGCAAAACTGTCGCAACTTGTGCATATGAGCTCGGAATGACTTGAAACTTGTTCCCTTTGACTCGGAACCTCTAGATCTTTATAGCATGCCATCTTAACCTCACGTAATCGTCCTTCTTAGCTTCTCCTTGCTCATATTTCCTTCAAATGACGGAATTTGAAGTAGAAACGACTCAATTCCTACAAATGACATTAAAGCACGAGAAATACTGCAAAGGAGAGATTAGCTCATAAAACCACTTCTTAAAGTGGATAAAACATATCAAATCGAGCTAAAATGAGGGAATAAAATCATACAAATTAAAACTTATCAAATTCCCCCAAGCTAAACCCTTACTTGTCCTCAAGCAAGCATACAATAACAAACATGACAAGGACAAGGGCGACGAGCAACAATCAATACAACCAAATGCAAATCCCATCAAGTAGCTTATAGAGCACAATGAAATACATCCCGAAACAACGTGGGCATATGGAAAATGCAAAACATGGTTGAGATTTACATAACGGCGCGGCATAAGGAACATCAAATAGACTTTTCGGCTCTTGCATGATCTTTTGACAATGGATTCTCACGGTGCACTCAACACTCAAATTTTTATATAAATCAATGAAGTATTATTTTATATTTGAGTGGCACTCTCCTATCTACGACTCATGAGAATGCGCCCGCAATCTAATATGGTAGACATTCCCAAACCACAAGTCAAAGCAATCATGAAAGGCATAGAAAGAAGGCAAAAGCAAGAAGAAGGTTATGGGAGATGGGTAACAAAGTGGACAAATGAATTATGGTAATGTGGAGCTAAGGTCAAGCTAGCAACATACCAATTATGCAAGGATGCTCAATCAAAACTCGAAACCATTCCCAAGAAAATAAAACTAAGCCAAAAATAGCAAATTGGCTTATACTCATGGAAACACAAGAGTAAATTTCCCAACTTTTTGAGTTTCCGATCATGGAAATAACACTCACAACTTCTTCTTTTCATAAACCATTTTTTTTTCTTTTCAATACATGCTTCTTTTTTTCTTTTCATTCTTTCATATTCAACATCATTTCTTTTTCTTCGGCACGACAATCAGTAATTCCGTCCAATCAAGATCGCTTTGACATAACTTGAACAATATCCCAAATGAGCACCCAAACATAAACGGTATAGCTACTAACTTAATAGGGTAGGGAATATTTTTACATGTAGCTAATGAAATGTGAAACATTGTGAAAAGGGGCTAAATTTAAGCAATGGATTCAAAGTGAATGGCTTCAAATGCTTTTTAAATCATGAATGTAATGCTCACTAGAAATGGAATGAAAAACATACTTGTGCGTTTCTGATGTGACGCAAATCATAAGGAGAAACTACACACACCTAATTGGGATCGGGTATAAATGTACCGATCACTGGAGGCTCTACCTTACCGTATATGAAGTTTTCCAAAGTCAAGATCAAGCCTAATAAGTCTAAAATCAATCCCTCACCCACTGTGTACAAGACATCCCCATGTATGCAAAATCCTGTCAAAAGCGTGAAACATTGGCTAAAAAGCTACAATAAGGGAAATGCATTGAGGAATGACATTATGCACAACACAAATAGGTGGACAAAACACACAACTTTTATTAAAAAAATTTTATTTATTGATTTTTTTGGATTTTTCAATTTTTTCAAATTCAATAAATAACTAGACTAAATAAACAACGACACAAACTAAATCCCTCCCCCAAGCTAGAATAACACATTGTCCTCAATGTACGAAACGGGTTTAAGCGCAGAAAACACAAAGAAGGACAAAATAACCAACAAAGGAATGGGGGACGACTCAACAAAATGGTAAAGAAAGAAAAGAAAACATACAACCGTGCAGCAGCTCCCCCAAGCTAGCTTGAAAACGGGGGCAAAGTACAACCCAAGCACCAAAGTACCTGTGATGAACAAGCTACTACAATACTAGATAAAATTATTGTCTTATTGTCAAAGCTATTAGAACCAAAACCAAATGAATTATTTAAAAATTAACATTATTAAATTGTCCAACAAAAATAATTTATTTCATAACAAAAATATAATAAAACACGGGTTGCCTCCCGCGAAGCTTTATTTGAATGTCTTGCTAGACTCTTTATTAATGAAAATCATTCTTTGTGCCTTAAAAAGCATGTCAATGCCCTTAGAAGTCGATCATATACCTGCGCATAAGCTATACAAAAACATATGTAAGCAATTGACAAGATATAGGCATGAAATATTGAAGGTAAGAATTGATATATCTTATCATTGTGCGCATGACAAACTTCATAGATGACCACTGAACTGCTCCACTCGTCAGTGAGAGATGGAGTGAAATGTTTAAGATCATGGAACAAACAATTAGTTCCCAAAATATCATTAGTGGACTCTAATTGGGGGTAGGGTGAATCAAAGGAGTGGGAATCAAAAATGGGTGGTTGATCCCACTTAATTTCAAGGCTAGGTTCACAAAAGCCAGTATCATTTTCAAATAAATCTGGAATATCCTTAGCGAAGGCATTTTCAAATAAATCTGATGACTCGATCGACGACTCTCCATTGGAGTCGCAAATGGGCTTAACAACATCATTGTCTAAAGTCTTGACTACCATATGGTCAATATCAATAATGGGGGTCTCAAAATTGTCAAATGGAACGACACTAAAGTGACTTTTAATAGAAAAGGTTGGACCATCATCATCGTCATCTATTAATTCATATGATTGGGGAGAATTAGACTCACATGGGGGGGCTGAAAAAGCACAGGAGAAAATAGACTCACATGGGGGGTGAAAAAGCATAAGGAAAATTGATTGGCTTACATTTTTTAAACGTGGGTTCTTCCTTTTTGCCCTTTGAGCATTTGAACTTGAGCCATGATTTCATTCAGTTGCTCTTGGATTCTCAACCACCGGTGCGTTTCTTCCCTTGTTTGGGATGCCATAAAGTTCAAGAAAATCCAAAGTTCCTCTCCTCTCTTCTGATAAACACTTCCACCACTCAATTGCATAGCCAGGCTACGACACTCAATGAGCATTCCATGAAGCACGACATGGCTCATATAGGTCTCATCAAGGATATACCCAAGAGAGATAGTATGTTTATAATAGCTATAAAATCGGTCGAGGTATTCATGGAAAGGTTCCATCTCGCATTGTGGAGGTTGGAAATAGATAGTCATTGAGAGAAAATAAAGCAATCCCTTTGAAAGAAAATATTACTATTACCTGAAAAGAGTCACTATACTACAAGGAAAAGGTGAGAAAAATCTCAAGAAACAAGTGTTCCTCGAGACAAAAGAAAAGAGAAAAAAAAAGAGAAGACAAGGTAAAACTCTACTAATCACAAATAAACAAAACCGTGCTCCCCAGCAACGGCGCCAAAATTTGATAGGGTTGTCGCGTACCCTAATCAAAGATAAATAACCCAGACTAGGCTAACAACAAATTAATGTAATTAGGGAAGTAAGGGGTCGATCTCGGGGAAACGGGAGATACTTGTGAATAGTTATGGTTAGAACTCTACCTTGTACGATTGGCAAATGTTTGTCACTAATTACTAAATGCTATAATAAAAATGAATCAATGCAATAAAGAAAAGAATCTAAGGAAGTAGGTTCACACATGTAGATTAACATATTGATGGAATTGGATTAAGAACATGCAAATAATTCATTGTGAGTTCGTAAGAATGATGTGTTCATTACAGTCATAGATCAGATGGTCTAGCAGGCTTTTAGGCAATTTACTAGGTCTTAATCTACCATGTCATGCTTTGTCTATTCAATTCACGTATTTCTACCTTGGAAAAGAATTCCATTTTAGTCAATGATTTTGGCCAGAAATCGTTAACCATCGTCACAATCCAAACATGCATAGACACAACGTTTTAAAGGCACAATTTCTTTATCCAATTTTCATCTTTTAATTAACCTAACATGGCTACCCTACACCCTAGAAAAACAACTACTTATGCATGATTAACAATGAAAGGGCAACTAAGATTATTAAGCTAAGAATGGTAAACATGATAAAGGAAATACTATAAGAAAATGAAACTATAATGTGAACACGAGAATAAAGATTACCGGAAAGGATGAGCAAATATTGAAATGGTATAAGAACTTGAATAGGAAATGCAAACCTGGAAACTTGAGTTCCAATTACAAGTAGAACAATTACAATTGAAAAAAACCTTAGAACTAAACTAAAACTAAGAAAGATGAGAGAAAGAAGAAAAACTAATCTAAAGAGAGAAGTGTTTTTGTACATGTAGTTGTTGTTCCAATTGTGTGTGATGCATAGGCTATTTATAGGGTTGAGAGGCTGCTGTGTTTCCTCCAAATTCATACCCTAGACAACCTAATAAAGCACTCCATTAAGGCTTGGTAGAAGAAGAGCCAAGAAGCGCTCAACATAAAACATACCCGATCGGGGATGTGGTAATCCGATCGGGGATGTTGTCTGTTCAGAACTTTGACTTTCGTTTGATCTTCTTTTGGTACGTGACTTTATCTACCTTGACTCCATTCACTTTAGATTCGAATGGGGACGTAAATAACACCTCTTGGGCCTCATTTCCTCCCCTACTTGAGCTTGATCATGTCCTTAAGGGTTAAGGGTCGGAGCATGAGATTTGAGACGACTTTCGTCGACGAAAAGCAAAACCGTCGCAACTTGTGCATATGAGCTCGGAATGACTTGAAACTTGTTCCCTTTGACTCAGAAACTCTAGATCTTTATAGCATGCCATTTAAACCTCACGTAATATTCCTTCTTAGCTTCTCCTTGCTCATATTTCCTTCAAATGACGGGATTTGAAGTAGAAACGACTCAATTCCTACAAATGACATTAAAGCACGAGAAATACTGCAAAGCAGAGATTAGCTCATAAAACCACTTCTTAAAGTGAATGCCCACATGCTAGTTCGGAAAATCATGAGACTCGGTTATTATTGGACGACAATGGAAACAGATTGTCGAAAATTTGTCCGACATTGCCACAATTGCCAGATATTCGCAAATATGCAGCACATCCCACCTTCCCTTATTTACACCATGACGTCACCCTGTCCTTTCTCAACCAGGGGAATCGACATCATTGGAAAAGTAAATCCTTCTGGAACGGGAGGGCATTGCTTCATCATAGTTGCGATTGACTACTTCATGAAGTTGGTAGAGGTCAACTCCTACAAAGTGCTAACAGCGAAGCAAATAGCCAAAATCAATTAAAACGACATCATTTGTAGATATGGGGTACCACATGAAATGATCAGTGAGCACGGAACCCACTTCCAGGCTGAAACTGCCGAATTGTTTATAAATACAAGATAAAACGACACAAGTCATCACCTTACCGACCTCAGACTAATGGTGCGGTAGAAGCTGACAACAAAACAGTCACAGTTATTCTCAAAAAGATAACTGAGAATTACCGTGAGTGGCTGGATAAGATACCTTTCGCATTATGAGGGTATATGACTTCAATCAGAACTGCAATGGGTGCAACCTCGTATTATTTAGCATATGGGATGGAGGCAGTCCAACCAGTTGAGTTAGAAGTGCCATCTTTGAGAATACTACTTGACAACCAAGTCCTTGAAGCCGACTGGGTCCAAGCCAGATATGATTCTCTAATAATGCTCGATGAACGACGTCTGAATGCAATATATCATGTTCAACTCTATCAGAAAAGGATAGAGAGATCGTTTAATATAAAGGTGAAACCTCGAGGGATTAAAGAAGGCGATCTCGTGTTGAAATCTGTCCGAGCACTACTCCTGGTAGACCCGAGAGGAAATTTCAAACCAAACTGGGCAGGCCCGTATTTGGTGAAGAAAATCCTAATAGGAGGCGCAGTCCGACTTACTGATCTGGATGGGAATGATTTCTCCAACCCAACGAATTTGGACCAGTTGAAGAAATACTATCCTAAGGGACCTCATTCTCAAATATTATGAAATAAATTTTTAATTGCATTGTACTTAGAATAAGTTTTGAGTTTGGTATTTGTTGCCATTGCATGAAATGTTTGTAAGAACTACGGTCATGGTTTGATTATGTTGAAAAGCAGATACGTATGCAACTCTTGACAAGAGTACAACCGACACATTGTAACAAAAATGAAATTTTTGATGCAGAAACTGGAGATTTGTAATAAATAATAATTACTTTATTCCAAATAAATCCCGGGCGATACCCATTACACACAAACTAAAGGAAAGAAAATAAAAACATAGTAGTAATAATAAATAAAATAGCCTGAACTACTGCCTATCCTTAGCTGTGTCACGTGTCCCATCACTTTGAGACGATGTCTCACCCATCATCATCCTCGCCCGTTTCTTTGGAAGGACCACACTTTCTTTCCGCGGGCTCAGTCTGTCTAGCACGCTCGGCCGAAGGTCCAGCCTTTGAGACGATGTTGTCTGTTCAGAACTTTGACTTTCGTTTGATCTTCTTTTGGTACGTGACTTTACCTACCTTGACTCCATTCACTTTAGATTCGAATGGGGAAGTAAATAACACCTCTTGGGCCTCATTTCCTCCCCTATTTGAGCTTGATCATGTCCCCAAGGGTTAAGGGTCGGAGCATGAGATTTGAGACGACTTTCGTCGACGAAAAGCAAAATCGTCGCAACTTGTGCATATGAGCTCGGAATGACTTGAAACTTGTTCCCATTAACTCGGAACCTCTAGATCTTTATAGCATGCCATCTTAACCTCACGAAATCGTCCTTCTTAGCTTCTCCTTTCTCATATTTCCTTCAAATGACGGGATTTGAATTAGAAACGACGCAATTCCTACAAATAACATTAAAGCACGAGAAATACTGCAAAGCAGAGATTAGCTCATAAAACCACTTCTTAAAGTGAACGCCCACATGCTAGTTCGGAAAATCATGAGACTCGGTTATTATTGGACGACGATGGAAACAGATTGTCGAAAATTTGTCCGACATTGCCACAATTGCCAGATATTCGCAAATATGCAGCACATCCCACCTTCCCTTATTTACACCATGATGTCACCCTGTCCTTTCTCAACCTGGGGAATCGACATCATTGGAAAAGTAAATCCTTCTGGAACGGGAGGGCATTGCTTCATCATAGTTGCGATTGACTACTTCATGAAGTTGGTAGAGGTCAACTCCTAGAAAGTGCTAACAACGAAGCAAATAGCCAAAATCAATCAAAACGACATCATTTGTAGATATGGGGTACCACATGAAATGATCAGTGAGCACGGAACCCACTTCCAGGCTGAAACTGCCGAATTGTTTGAAAAATACAAGATAAAACGACACAAGTCATCACCTTACCGACCTCAGACTAATGGTGCGGTAGAAGCTGACAACAAAACAGTCACAGTTATTCTCAAAAAGATAACTGAGAATTACCGTGAGTGGCTGGATAAGATACCTTTCGCATTATGAGGGTATATGACTTCAATCAGAACTGCAATGGGTGCAACCTCGTATTATTTAGCATATGGGATGGAGGCAGTCCAACCAGTTGAGTTAGAAGTGCCATCTTTGAGAATACTACTTGACAACCAAGTCCTTGAAGCCGACTGGGTCCAAGCCAGATATGATTCTCTAATAATGCTCGATGAACGACGTCTGAATGCAATATATCATGTTCAACTCTATCAGAAAAGGATAGAGAGATCGTTTAATATAAAGGTGAAACCTCGAGGGATTAAAGAAGGCGATCTCGTGTTGAAATCTGTCCGAGCACTACTCCTGGTAGACCCGAGAGGAAATTTCAAACCAAACTGGGCAGGCCCGTATTTGGTGAAGAAAATCCTAATAGGAGGCGCAGTCCGACTTACTGATCTGGATGGGAATGATTTCTCCAACCCAACGAATTTGGACCAGTTGAAGAAATACTATCCTAAGGGACCTCATTCTCAAATATTATGAAATAAATTTTTAATTGCATTGTACTTAGAATAAGTTTTGAGTTTGGTATTTGTTGCCATTGCATGAAATGTTTGTAAGAACTACGGTCATGGTTTGATTATGTTGAAAAGCAGATACGTATGCAACTCTTGACAAGAGTACAACCGACACATTGTAACAAAAATGAAATTTTTGATGCAGAAACTGGAGATTTGTAATAAATAATAATTACTTTATTCCAAATAAATCCCGGGCGATACCCATTACACACAAACTAAAGGAAAGAAAATAAAAACATAGTAGTAATAATAAATAAAATAGCCTGAACTACTGCCTATCCTTAGCTGTGTCACGTGTCCCATCACTTTGAGACGATGTCTCACCCATCATCATCCTCGCCCGTTTCTTTGGAAGGACCACACTTTCTTTCCGCGGGCTCAGTCTGTCTAGCACGCTCGGCCGAAGGTCCAGCCTTTGAGACGATGTTGTCTGTTCAGAACTTTGACTTTCGTTTGATCTTCTTTTGGTACGTGACTTTACCTACCTTGACTCCATTCACTTTAGATTCGAATGGGGAAGTAAATAACACCTCTTGGGCCTCATTTCCTCCCCTATTTGAGCTTGATCATGTCCCCAAGGGTTAAGGGTCGGAGCATGAGATTTGAGACGACTTTCGTCGACGAAAAGCAAAATCGTCGCAACTTGTGCATATGAGCTCGGAATGACTTGAAACTTGTTCCCATTAACTCGGAACCTCTAGATCTTTATAGCATGCCATCTTAACCTCACGAAATCGTCCTTCTTAGCTTCTCCTTTCTCATATTTCCTTCAAATGACGGGATTTGAATTAGAAACGACGCAATTCCTACAAATAACATTAAAGCACGAGAAATACTGCAAAGCAGAGATTAGCTCATAAAACCACTTCTTAAAGTGAACGCCCACATGCTAGTTCGGAAAATCATGAGACTCGGTTATTATTGGACGACGATGGAAACAGATTGTCGAAAATTTGTCCGACATTGCCACAATTGCCAGATATTCGCAAATATGCAGCACATCCCACCTTCCCTTATTTACACCATGATGTCACCCTGTCCTTTCTCAACCTGGGGAATCGACATCATTGGAAAAGTAAATCCTTCTGGAACGGGAGGGCATTGCTTCATCATAGTTGCGATTGACTACTTCATGAAGTTGGTAGAGGTCAACTCCTAGAAAGTGCTAACAACGAAGCAAATAGCCAAAATCAATCAAAACGACATCATTTGTAGATATGGGGTACCACATGAAATGATCAGTGAGCACGGAACCCACTTCCAGGCTGAAACTGCCGAATTGTTTGAAAAATACAAGATAAAACGACACAAGTCATCACCTTACCGACCTCAGACTAATGGTGCGGTAGAAGCTGGCAACAAAACAGTCACAGTTATTCTCCAAAAGATAACTGAGAATTACCGTGAGTGGCTGGATAAGATACCTTTCGCATTATGAGGGTATATGACTTCAATAAGAACTGCAATGGGTGCAACCTCGTATTATTTAGCATATGGGATGGAGGCAGTCCAACTAGTTGAGTTAGAAGTGCCATCTTTGAGAATACTACTTGAGAGCCAAGTCCCTGAAGCCGACTGGGTTCAAGCCAGATATGATTCTCTAGTAATGCTCGATGAACGACGTCTGAATGCAATATATCATGTTCAACTCTATCAGAAAAGGATAGAGCGATCGTTTAATATAAAGGTGAAACCTCGAGGGATCAAAGAAGGCGATCTCGTGTTGAAATCTGTCCGAGCACTACTCCTGGTAGACCCGAGAGGAAATTTCAAACCAAACTGGGCAGGCCCGTATTTGGTGAAGAAAATCCTAACAGGAGGCGCAGTCCGACTTACTGATCTGGATGGGAATGATTTCTCCAACCCAACGAATTTGGACCAGTTGAAGAAATACTATCCTAAGGGACCTCATTCTCAAATATTATGAAATAAATTTTTAATTGCATTGTACTTAGAATAAGTTTTGAGTTTGGTATTTGTTGCCATTGCATGAAATGTTTGTAAGAACTACGGTCATGGTTTGATTATGTTGAAAAGCAGATACGTAGGCAACTCTTGACAAGAGTACAACCGACACATTGTAACAAAAATGAAATTTGTGATGCAGAAACTGGAGATTTGTAATAAATAATAAATACTTTATTCCAAATAAAACCCGGGCGATACCCATTACACACAAACTAAAGGAAAGAAAATAAAAACATAGTAGTAATAATAAATAATATTGCCTGAACTACTGCCTATCCTTAGCTGGGTCACGTGTCCCATCACTTTGAGACGATGTCTCACCCATCATCATCCTTGCCTGTTTCTTTGGAAGGACCACACTTTCTTCCGCGGGCCCAGTCTGTCTAGCACGCTTGGCCGAAGGTCCAGCTTTTCTACAAGTGTCGGGCCACCACCACTCATGGAGCTCAGTCGTTCCCATACGTTAGGAGCTTTATATTTAGCCCTAGGATTCGCATCAGGTCTAGGCTTGGTCTCAGAACTTGGAGTCAATCCAGTTAAGTATGCTCGATTTTCTAAACCCCTGTCATGATGTTCTCGACTGGTAACGTCATCTTGGTGCCACCTCCTCCTAGTAGCAGAGTCTGATTCACTAGTCCATTTACGGTAGGAAGGGGAATCCCATGTGGATTCACGAGGCTTGGGTACACACCATATGGTCCTGCAATGCCAAGAATGGAGCCATGAAAGGCATTGTAAAAAGGAAATAATAGCCGGACAATCTCGCGCAGCCTCCCTAATAGGAACCACTTGCCGGCGCCTGAACTGTCGAAGTATCCGATCCGGATAGATGTGAACAAAATAGTCCAAACCTAACAGAGTGATGGATCTGGCACGATCAGTGTCAGAAAGCCCACTAAACGAATCCAGGTGAAGCCACTGTAAAGTCCAACGGACATGGGAACCTACTCCCGTAGTCAACACTTTCCGCCAATATGATGATTTCTGGCTGGAGACATAGCATCTTTGACGATTAGTGAACTGCTTGACGGGGTATTTCTTAGAGTGGAAGGGTGGAGAAATTAACCTGAGTCTCTCTGTAAGCCATACCTGTTGAAAAAAAAAGATAAAAAAAATTTGAACATAAGCCCGCTGAAAAGAAAGAAGGCGGTGGCAAAAAACGAATAAACCCGCTGAAAAGAAAGAAGGTGGTGGTAAAAAATGATAAAACCCGCTGAAAAGAATGAAGGTGGAGGTGAAAAAAAAAGAGAAGAAGCTGGTCTTACAGACGCTTGATCGAGTTTCACAATACTCGATCAAGTACTTCTTGGAAAAAAAGATTAACTACAATGACGTAGACAATTACGGTTCATATTAAGGATACTCGCTCGAGTTTCTGCGTACTCGATCAAGCCGGCCACGCTGGCTGATTTTCGTACCCTATCAATGAAAGTAGACATCAATGATGAAAGAGCACATATCTGTAGAAGCCGGGATGACCCCGCAAAAGGAATATTTGGGTCGGCCTTTCGAGGATCCAACCCCCTAATAGTTTCCGCTAAGATAATCCAAGCAGGATTAGCGTGACTTTCTATTTGTTCAACAATTATTATGGGTCTCGCCTGGCCGCGATAAGATTGAATCTCCACTAAACCCTCAAAAGAATACAAGTGCAGAAGAAGGAGACTATATGCACATCGTCGGTACACGGTAGGAGTGTCCGAATCATGAGCATGTTGAAATCTATGCACTAGGGCAAGTAGATTCACTCGTCCTCCGTCAATGATGACAAGGGACTCCTCGTGGGATAACCCTAGATAATCTCGGTTGTGACAACCCTCGCGATAGCGGAAATAAAACATAACAAACATGCGATTTATATAGCGGAAAATACAGTATTTTTAAAACCTTTTACATGCCAAAATAAAGGTACGAGGAATGTCAAATAATAACAAACTAAAGTAAAATATACTACAAAGAGACGTAGTCTCTCAAAACGTGATCAAGCATAAAGTTATTAGCAAACTAGCTAAGAAACGTCTAGGGGTGAATCGTCGAGGCCAACGCCCGCTAGCTCACACCCGAACCCAAAAACAACAAGCAAAATCCACCCAAGCAACCTGTTCATCCATGAAAACATGAACGCCACAGTCAGTGGGGAGTAACTCCGGGTTCTCCCAGTCATATCATAAATAACATACTTAAACGGTAATACACAAGTAGAAGCATGCATATATATATATATATATACATGTGAATTACGAGAAGAATAAATAGGCATTTCAATATATAAAGATATAGGTGCATGAAATACAAAATGGTAAGCATCATATTATATATAGACTCGGGGAAGACACCCTTAGGCAACTATATACTTACTAGGGCTTCCATCTCACTGGTAGCGGCATATACTTGATAAGATTGAGACTCGACATATAAACCACGCCAAGTCATCCAACGGTCACAAATAATCAACATATAATCATCCATCCAAACGTACGAATACGTTGACAAACATCTCTGACGGTAAAGGACACGCACTAGCACCATGTACATTGCCGTTATGATTAAAATCGCATCCACGGGATAAACATTTCCCTGAACGCATACACGATTAACATTTCGTATATGTAGACACAATTCCTCCTTGTAGGACGACGATATAAATATCCGATCCAAGTCTAAACCTGGCCAGACTCTCGAAATAACATTTTCCGATTCGACATGCGATAAACATTTCGCATCCAAGACTCGGTCAACCATAGAAGCCGAGTACCCCAAATTCGGTCAACCTTCACGAAAGAGGTGGAAAGGGCACAAGCATCATAAACAAGCGGTACGCTACATGCAATGACACCACCTCGCAAGTATACAACATTTGACGGCCGGGTCGATCAACGCAAAGCGTTCGCCTCCCAACAACGTCGTCGTATGCCTACTAAAACATGCAATTAAGCATTAAGGATACATCTCTTCATTCCGACATTCCAGTCTAACGAGCGAGGAGGTAGCCGGGGAATGAGAGTTCATAGCACTTAACAATTTGTGCTCAAATCATAACAATGATAAACATGAGACAATACGTGATAACATAAGCATTAGACCAAGTTTAAGAAGTATAATGTGTTGGAGTAAATGTCCGCCACAAATAGTGAGCCACATAATAAATCTTATTAAGGAATATAATTGGGATATTTATTGACTATATATATGATTAGTCAGTTGATTAACATAATAAATCTTATTAACTAATTATTTGTATACGATACAGTTAATTAGTACATTACATATATTCAATATGTACGAGAGTTAATTGTTAGAAATTGAGTTAAGAACTCAAATTCGATTAAGTTTATTTTTCAATTATGCGATAATTGACTAATAAATTTAATTATATCTTATTTTAATACGATTAAATAAGATTTAACTTAGTAATTAATCGTTAAATTACTAAATTAGTTGAGGTTTTGAGATAGAGGTAATTAGTTGTAAAATAAATTAACTAAGCATTGTGGGACCCATTATATATTGATATAATGGTAGAATATTACTTAAAATGTTAAGTACGTATTATTCATTTATTTGTGTCATATAATTGTTATATCATCAAATTAACACTTAATTATACAAGATAATTAAGCATATGATTAATAAGTATTTGTGGGACAAATATCAAAAATCAAAATGGATCAAAATAACCTTTACATGGCCGGTCATATTGTAGTTGTTGGTGATGATGGTTGCTCTTATTCATACTCACAAGCAACATGTGATTATGGCATGAATAGTAACCTAAAATCATTACATACTAACACTACACTCTACCACTTTGCATGTGATTAAAATAAGCAAAATAAGAGCCTTGTGAAGCTCTTCTTGACCGGCCATATTGCCTATAAAAGGGCAATATGGTTGATTATTTTATTTGTTCGATTCATGCTTGTTTTTCTTACTTCTCTCAAAACCTCATATTCTCTCTAAAAACTCTCAAATACTAATATTTCCTAAGTATTACTAGTGTAGTAATATATCATAATATTAGTAGTATAATATCTATCTTATTATCTAGTTAATAATAAGAGTAGATTATTTGGGTTCATCTTCGTGCAACTTAGAGGAGATCTTCTAGTTTGGAGATTACTTGTGTTCATCCATATTAATAGCTCAAGAACAACAAGAAGGAGTTCTTGTTGTGCCCATATCATTTCCATATCAATGTGAGGAAATTTCTTCTCTTATATAAATGTCTTTATATTTGCATGCATGTTACATAGATCATTAAATACTAAATTAACAAGTAATTTAGCAACTAATTAGAGGAGTCTAATTAAGGTCTATGGACTTTCAGGTGGTATCAGAGCTAGCTTGTAGCATGCATGTTCATTTTGGACATTTTTATTAAAGTTATAAGATAACTAATAAATCAAAGATTTTGAGTTAAAATACGATTCTGACGAATTTTTTGGTGCATGTATACCTACTGACCTCAAAATGTTTTTGGTCAAATTTCGTGATTTTAGGGATTGAGTTGCTATTTATTTTGATTTTTGGCGTTTAAACCGAGTTAACATGCATTTTATGAGTTAAAAGTTAACTAAAAATTGTTGCATGTTGATTCTGGCCATGAATTTTTAATATGATCTCACATGAATTCATTAAATATTGTATGTAAAATTTCGTGACTTTTAATTATGTATTGCATGTTCATTGATTTTTATACGATAAAAGTCGATAATATGAGATTATAATGTTCATAAAACTGAAACGTTCTTTTATGGTCATGAAAATTTTTGGTACATTTTACATTCTGATGTTGATCATCCTGGTGAAATTTCATAATTTGTTTCACTATTTTACTATATTTAATGATTTTTATTTGATAAAACCATTAAATATTAAGTTATTTGTTCATAAAATTAATTTACATTTTTTGAGCAAAAGTTTTTATTTTTAGAGTTCCTGGAATGTACAAATTTTTGGTTTCAACTTTTTTGATGTTTATATTTTATTTTGGTTTTATTTCATAATTGTTATGATTAAACCGTAATATTTAACAAATGAAATCAAATCAATCTAATTAATGACCAAAAAAATTAGTGGGACTAATTTTGAGTTCTAAAACATTTTATTTAATTAGTTTGAATTTAAATGAGATTTAAATATTGATATTGATTTTTAATGGTTAAAAATCAATGAATCCCGTAAAATCGAGCTACAATGAGCATGAATGAATTTAGGACGATTTTGGCATGAATTTTGCAGCAATTTATTTTATTTATGGTTGAATGAATGAATGTCATTTATTTAATAATTTATGCAAATTTTGTACCTAGTATGGCCTAGTTATTTTTAATCGTTATTACCCGTAATGTAAGGGAATAACGGTTTGGTTGTAATTTTATTGCGATCTCGTATCGCCGGTTTGTATAATTTAATAATTTTATTTTATAGAATAAATGTATAATAGGAATTTGTATATTTGTATATTTGTAATTATTTTTATGAAGACCGGTGACTCCCGAAAGACGGTGCCATTTTGGAAGGTGTTCCAAGTGAAGAGGCAAGGGACCAAATGAGTTGGTTTCCAAATTTGTAACTATCTAGTTAATTTTGATTAGCTAGGTGGCCATACTAGGATTTTTATGTTGCTTGATTGCTTGCTTTATTTCCGCTCATGCCAAAATCGTCACACATGCAGTTTATTTACCGTTATTGTCAATTCAACGTTATTCACAATTCACCGACGTAGTTCACTTATAGGGAATTAATAACTAAATTGACAAGATCTCTCACATGTTTAAAAAAATTGAGATTAGCCTTACCAATTAATAACACCTATGAATCCCGTGTTCATTAGGGCTACCACGCTCGTGGGTCCCTTTTTTTACCTCGGGTAAGTAGGGTGATGCGATCACAAGCCAAAATTGGATTGGACTCAACGAGATAAGCGTTATCTTGGGACTAGGAGCTGGATTTAGTTGAAATCCTTCAACCAAGAGTTCTAAGGGTAGAATTAGTCAAATAACGACTTACCATTTCTAGATAAAGGTAGCATGCGATGACTATTTTTAAATAAAAATGGGTCTTGGAATCATTTATATAATTTAGTGAGAGGTCATTATATGAATGCTAAACTTGTTAAAATGTTTTTTCAAGTAAATTAACAATGAATGTTTATATATTTCTTTTTGTTGTATTTACCATATTCGCATAATGTCAACATCATCAAACGTTGCAACCTTGGGTAGAGACTCATGGTTGAGGTCCGTCATGGACAAGTGTGTCCTTAAGGATGACGGAAGTA
>JAIUZE010004340.1:0-27918 GCA_022085475.1 Heliosperma pusillum
GCCAAGAGTCCCATCTCATTTTAAATTCCGAAAAATGTCATTTCATGGTGACTAGTGGCATCGTTTTGGGACATGTAGTGTCGGAAAGGGGGGTTGAGGTGGATAAGGCTAAGGTTGACATCATAAAACCTTTACCTTATCCCTCTAACACCCGAGACATTAGGTCTTTTCTAGGACATGCCGGTTTCTACCGGAGATTTATTAAGGATTTTTCCAAGATTGCTAACCCTTTATGCAAGCTTGTGCACAAGGAAGCGGAATTTGTTTTTGATGACAAATGTAGGAAAGCATTCAATGACTTGAAGGAGAGATTGGTCACCGCACCAATTATTCAAGCACCACGATGGGATCTTCCATTTGAAATCATGACCGATGCAAGTCACTATGCATTGGGAGTGGTTTTGGGTCAAAAGAGTGACAAGGGACCCCATGTGATCCAATATGCTTCTACCCTCTTGAATGATGCTCAAAAAAACTATTCCACGACGGAGAAGGAATTCCTTGGTGTGATTTATGCTCTAGAAAAATTCCGGTCTTATCTCTTGGGCACAAATGTGATCATCTACACCGATCATGCCGCCATTAGATACCTTGTGGCAAAGAAGGATGCAAAGCCAAGGTTGTTGAGATGGATTCTTCTTCTAAGTGAGTTTGATGTGGAAATAAAAGACAAGAAATGGGTGAAGAATGTGGTGGCGGATCATTTGAGCCGGCTTAACCATGAAGGAAGACCATCATGCCCTCTTGAGGAGGGTGAAGGAGGTCTCCCTCATGAGTCACTTTATGCTATACAATTGGAAGAGCCATGGTATGCTACCATGGTCAACTATTTGGTGACAAAGCGGCTTCCAAGCCATTTCTCTTCTCATCAAAAGAGCAAGGTCAAGTCCGATGCCAAATACTATACTTGGGATGATCCTTACTTGTGGAAATTTTTCCAAGATCAACTTGTGAGAAGATGTGTGCCCGAGAGTGAAATTCCTTCCATCCTACATCATTGTCATGACTATGCTTGTGGAGGGCATTTTGGGCCACAAAGAACCGCTAGAAAAGTGCTTGAATGCGGTTTCTTTTGGCCAAGTATTTTCAAAGATGCCCACAAATTTGTAAAAACTTGTGACCGATGTCAAAGGGTGGGGAATTTGACAAAGAGGAATGAGATGCCACAACAACCTCTTCTTTATTGTGAGATCTTTGATGTGTGGGGAATTGATTTTATGGGCCCTTTTCCAAATTCCGGTGGTTATCTATACAGCCTCTTGGCGGTGGACTATGTATCAAAATGGGTCGAAGCCATTCCTACCCGCACCGATGATGCCAAGGTAGTAGCCATTTTCATTCAAGAGAACATATTCTCTCGGTTTGGTTTTCCAAGGGCTATCATTAGTGATAGGGGGACCCATTTTTGCAACAAAGTGATTGGAGGCCTTCTCAAACGATATGGGGTGAATCATAAAATTTCCACGGCCTATCACCCACAAACAAACGGGCAAGCCGAACTCTCAAAACGTGAAATTAAAGGAATACTTGAAAAGACGGTGAATCCGGATAGAAAGGATTGGAGTAAGAGGCTAGTTGATGCATTGTGGGCATATAGGACCGCTTTCAAAACCCCCATTGGCATGTCTCCATTCCGCCTCATCTATGGCAAGGCTTGCCACCTCCCCGTGGAGGTTGAGCACAAAGCCTATTGGGCTATCAAATCTTTCAATCAAAACCAAGATGAGAGCGGTATGCACCGGAAGCTTCAATTACAAGAACTTGAAGAAATTCGCCAAGATGCTTATGAAAACTCTTCCATCTACAAAGAGAAAACAAGAAGATGGCATGATGGGATGATAAACCGTAGAGTTTTCAAGGAAGGGGATAAAGTTCTTGTGTTCCAAAACCGGTTTAAGCTCTTTCCGGGCAAGTTGAGGTCAAGATGGTTTGGACCTTACACCGTCAAGAAAGTGTTTACCCATGGGGCAATTGAAGTGGAGGGGTCCGGGGATGGAAAGCTCCTCAAAGTGAATGGCCACCGTCTCAAGCACTACTTCCAAGGATGTACCCGAGAGGGGGAAGAGGAGGTCTTGCTTGAAGACCCGGTCTATGAAGGTTGAAAAGCTTGAAATAGCTAAGTCGAGCCATCGACTCTAAATAAACGGCAAAACACTGTACATACTCTATCCTTGTGAATATTTCTTTGAAGTTTCTTTGTTAAATCTTAGCATTTAAGTTGTTTTAAGTTAGTTAGACATTGCATCAAACAAATTTTTTTTGAAGTTACTAACGGTTTTGTGAAGTTTTGCGAGTTTTTGGCCGCCTCGGGATGCGTGCCACGGATAAAAAGTTCGGGAATCGATGGAATTTAGATATTGGAGGTTATTATGGACCATTGAAGTGAATTTGCAAGTATGGAGGTGTTTGGATCACTTAGCAAAAATTTTGCTAAGTGAAAAAGCAAGAACCATCCGGCAGTGAAGGACGCAGCCTGCGTCGTAGGACGCAGCCTGCGTCGTGACGACGCAGCCTGCGTCGTGACGACGCAGCCTGCGTCGTGACGACGCAGCCTGCGTCGTAGGACGCAGCCTGCGTCGAGCGCAGATTTCGTTTTATGCTTTAGCCTTTGCCCGTGTTCTTCATAAAACAAAAACCCCAACACCCTTCTTTGTTTTTCACGACAAACACACCCAAACAACCCCCAATCCCTCAAAAATCACTCAAATCTTCCACAACTTTCATCAAAATCCATCCTATTCTTCTCCCTAATCATTTTTCTACACTCAAGAACCCCAAAATCAGTCTCACTCACCCTAAAACTCAGAAAATCCGTCTTAAACAACCCTAATTTTTTTCCCTAAAATTCGTTTTTCGGGTCTTTTGCTGGGTTTTTAAGGCTAATTGTCGGATTCCTACCTACTTCTAATCATCAAGGCACTTGAATCTTGTGGAAAAACAAAGGTATACCTTCATACTCGACTTTTTCATCAATCTTCAAGTTTTTGCTCGAATTAGGCTAGTTTTAGTCTTAGGTTGAGTTCCCCTTTCCCCTTGCTTGATTGTGTAGTTAGGATTGGATAAAGTTTTCTGAGTAAGGCAAAGAAATTCAACAAACACTAGCTGTTTGAGGTGTAGAAATTGTTGCACACCAAGTGTTTGTTGAAGTGCTTGAGCGAAAAACTTTTCGAGTGATTGCTTGTTATTGTTGTAGTGTGTTGTTTGTTACATCTTTGCAGAAATGGCACCAAAAATCTCTCAATTGTTTGGCAAGGGAAAAAATAAGAGGGCCGCAGTGAGTGAGCCCGACACCGAGGTTGAAACGGTGTTCATGGGTTATGAGAGGATGCAAGCTCAACATAAGAAAATTTGGGATCAAATATCCACTCACCCTCTTGTAGCAACCAAATTCTTTTGCCCAACCACCCTCCATGCCTTAGGCATGTTCAATCTGACAAGGGACATGCTAGCTAAAGTAGGGCTAGAGGCTTATCTCGAGCCAAACTCCTGGGATTACTTCATAGGAGTTTTGCATACGAGTTTCTAGCCACCTTGTCGGAATTGGATGTGCCCGAAGGTGAGGAGAAAGCCTACCGCTTCCGATTGAATCAAACTTGGCATAATGCCACAACTTCCGAAATCCGTCAAATCCTAAAAATTACCAAGCAACCCGTAGACATTAGGTGCCTAAGGGGCAAAATGCACCAAATGTGGGGAAACATTGCCGATGACCGTGGCCCGTCTAAGGATGCCAAACTGTCAGCCATCACCCACCCCGTACTCCGCCTAATTACTAGGTTCCTTACCACCATTTTCAACTCCGCGGGAGAACCCACCAAGGTGCCGGAGAAGATCCGGCTTTGTTTGTGGACTATGCTTCCGGAGGGGGTAGGGATCCCGGATTGGGCCGATTTCTTTTTGAGAGCTTGCATCAAGCATAGGCAAAAATCGGCAAGGGCAAGCATCCATTGTGGGGGGGGGGGGTGATTTCTTTCTTGGTAAGGCATTATGAGGGGGGCATTCCTAATGGTCAAGCGGTAAACATATGTAGGGGTTTGACGAGGTACAACCATCTTGGGCTAGAAGAAGTTCACATGTTTAAGGCTAGCAAGGAGCAACCCTTAAAAGGGTTTTGGTTGGGAAGTGACGGGCTAAGCTACATGAAGTTGCCTAGACCTCAAAACAATCCTTTACCTAGAGGACCCGCGGCGTGGGATTTTGTTTGTCCTAGGGAGGAAAGTTTGGGGGTAAGTAGTGCGGAGGAGGAGGAGGAGGTAGAAGAAGTGCCTTTGAGGCAAAGGAGGGAAGGAGAGAGGGTGGTGAGGGAAGTGAGCATTTGAGAGAGGAGATTGAGATCCTTGCAATTGAGCAAGGCCCTTCCCACACCACCAATTTTGAACAACAACAACAACAACAACAACAACAACAACAACAACAACAACAACAACAACAACAACAACAACAACAACAACAACAACAACAAACCACCACCATTTCATTTCCAATCACCTTTCCCAAGCCACCATAATACCGACACCCCCATGTTTGATGCGGAGGGTCGTTCTAGCACACCCGTGGAGCCATGGCAACAACAAATGGCTAACTATTTTGCTAGCACCAACGACGTCTTGGCACACATTAGTGGGAGGGTAGATGCCTCAAACACTTGGCAACAATTACAAGGAGGTAGGCTTGAGAGTTTGGATGATTGGCATAATGTTGTGGAGGAGAGGGAGAGATTGAGAGGGGAAGCCGAGAGGGCTCAAAATGAGGAATGGAAGAGGATGCTAGACGGGCAAGAGGAAGCCCGCCTTTGGAGAGAACAACAAGACCAAAGGTGGAAAGAGCAAAATGATATGTGGGCCACCCAAAATGCTTGGAGAGAGCAAGCTACGAACCACTTTAGCGCTCAAAATGAGCGCCACCACACCTATCTTCAAGACTCCTATGAAGATGCGGTGGCGCAAGAGGACGTTTATGGATTGGCTAGCTCTCTCTTTGGGATGTCCATGCAACAAAACCCGGGCTACCCTTTTCCTTACACCCAAGCAACCCTTGATGAAGGCATGGAGCAAAGAAGACGGATTAGAGAAGCAAGGGATAGGAGGAGAAACCGAGGAGGTGCCTCGGGATCTTCTCCTTTCGGAAATTGATGAGGTAACATTTTTTTCTTCTCCTCCACAATGAGGACATTGTGTATTCTAAGTGTGGGGGAGAAGATTGTACATAGTTAGTTTGTTTTTGATGCATTGTAAGAAAATTTTTTATTATGTCTTTATTTTGAAGAGAAAAAAAAAAGAAAAAGAAAAAAAAAGAAAAAAAGAAAAGAAAAAAAAATGAAAATCCCGGCTAGGTGAAAACCCACAAGGGTGGGCACCTAGGCAAGATTGGGAAGGTGGCCGAGGACGGAATGAAAACCCGAAAGGGCATTCCGGGCAAAATGAAGAATCGAGTTGCGAGCCACCAATGAGAGGAAAGGAAAAGCTAAGGTGAAAACCCGAAAGGGCACCTTAGGCAAAATGAGGGATTTTCAAGAAAAAAAAATGAAAAATGAAAAAATGAAAAAAATTGAGCATGATTCTTCCTATGATGAGAATTTTTGGAGGAATAAGAAGGGAGTGATAAGGAGGAAAATTGGAAGGAGGCTAGTTTAGGACCCTTTTTATTTTTATTTTTGAGTCACAAAACTTTGTTCCAAATTGGTGGATTTATGTTGGTGGTCGCTTGGTTGTGCAAATTGTGAAGTTTGGGGCCAACCAAGTAACCATGATTTGCATTAGTGGAGTAATAAGGGGGTGATATAAGGAGTGGATTTGTGTGAGGATTGTTGAGAAAGACCATCTCGCTATGCCTTGGGATAAGGCAAAGATGGTCATACTATCTTTTTGGGAGCTATAAGTAGGGAGGAGTTGATTTGAGTCGGAGTAGGTGGCATGTCGTGTCTTTAGTCTTGAGGGATGATATAAGGAGGGGGAGTGAGAGAAGAGTGTCACAAGAATTGAGTCTTTTTGTTTTGTTTTTGTCATAGGTGGATTGTTTAAGAGGGAGTATAAGAAGGTTGTAGTGAGGGAAGAGAGGTCAATGCCTTCACACACACTTTGTTGGGCTCGTGTCGTTCATGCTAATCTCGAGTTTTACTCGGGACGAGTAAAAGTCCAAGTGTGGGGGTGTTTGACAACGTCAAATAATGTCGTGTCTAGTAGTAACTTTTAGAGTCTTTCGTTCTACTTTTTACGGGTCATTAGCTTTGTTTTATGTTAATTTTAGTTTTTGTAATAGTGTTAGTATTTAGTATTTTAAGTCAAATTTAAGAGTCAAATCCCGAAAGTCAATAAAAGTCAAACCCGAAAACCCGAGACCCAAAAACCCGGAACTTGAAGTGGGCTAACAATGAATCACCAAGGTTTGAAGACAAAGCCCAATGGGTCAATGGAAGTCAAGGCGGGGTCAATATCCATGGGGTCAACGAAAGTCAAGAAGGAAAGCAAAGAAGAAAATCTGGCAGCGTTCGACGCAGCCTGCGTCGTAGGACGCAGCCTGCGTCAGCATGACGCAGCCTGCGTGCGTCATCTCTCAACACGGGTTTTTCTCATTTTCTCGTCTTGTCTTTTGGAAGCCCATATTTCAAGGCCCCTAGGTTTGCGGACCAAGGGTATAAAAGAAGATTTCTGAAGAGAGACAAAGGATGAAGCATTCACCATACAACATCATATTTTCCTTAGCATTTCTCTCTTTTTGTTCTTCAAGTTTGGCTTTTGTAATGGGTTTTTCCTTAGAAATTGGTTGTATTATGAAGACTATGGGTAGCTAATCTCCTTTTACTTAGTGTAATTTGAACAAGTTCTTCCCTTTTAGCATTGTAAGACTTTTTAATCCTTCCTTCTCTATTTAATTTCATCTTCCTTTGTTTGATTTTCATTATTGAATGAATTGTTGTTAAGACCAACCATCTTAGTAATTGTTTGTTTGATTAAATTGCATTGTCTTGATGAATTTGGTTGATTTGTCTTGATATTTGTTGATGCAACTTGAAAGATTGTAACTTTGGTTTAAAAGTTAGAATCTTTTGAGTGGAATTTGGGTTATTATGTATTTAGAACATGGTTTAATGTTTTAGTTCATGAATCTAGCATGCTTCTTTGGTTTTGTGCTTAAAGCTTGCATCTTTATTTATGCTTATGGTTTAATAAGTATGGGTTTAGTTGTATTGGGTCATTTATGGATGGTTTAATTCATGGTGGCTAATTCTTTGAAGTTTGCAATAGATAAATAGAGAAGGGAGGAAAGGAGGGATCTTTACTTTGTTAATTGTGGGGGAACTTGGGATAATTGCACTAAGTTGTTTTTCCTTATTTGAATCTTTGATTATTTAGTTGTTATTGGTGATTCTAGGATTGATAATCTTTTCTCATGAAAAACTTTCTCCCTATTTGTTATCTACATGTTTACCATTGTGAATATCATAGTTTGTAAGTAATTCTAGTCTTTGTTTCAATTAGTGTTTAATTTGTGGTTAGATTTATTAATTTGTTTAATCGGTTTTTAGCAAGAGTCTAGATTAGATTATTAGCATTCACCGCCTTCTCTTGGGTTCGATCCTTGTCTTACCCTTACTACCCTTTACTTAGGATAGTTTGAGTATAGGTTTGGTTTTATAAATTGTTATTTGGCATAGCTAGTTTCTGGAATTAACGACCCCGAAAATAAGCTCGTCAGATAATAATGCACTCGTGGGCTATATGAGTTGAAAATGACCGAGTATAAGGGAGTATTTGTTAGTCCTTCAGTTAAAGAAACCTTTGAGGTTGTGTTGAATATTTGAGCTAAAGGAATGTTATTATACTTGAGTTGCAATTCCGCATTTGGGAATCCGTGTTATATGAAAGGATGGATGAATTGGGTTGTAGTCGATTTATCAAATCTAGGTGTACCTTACTTTGATGATTGTACGTGGTATGATGGTCCCTTGTAAGAGGCCTTTGTAAAGGAATAATTAAGTTGTTTTACTATCGCCCTAAGTCTGAAAGGAGAAATTTTGTGGATTAAACCTTAAACCTTTACTCGTGCCATTGTCCCTTTTCATTTCCATTCTTGAATGTTTTCGTCAAGATTGATCTTTAAGAAATCGCATACTCATATCTTCTTTCTTACTCGGATAGCTTCATAACTCTACTATCTGCTTTGTCTCTTCCTTGACCTCGTTATTTTCAGCGTTCCTCTCTTGTAATCTCGTGCCTTATTTATTCCCGTGTTCTCCTTGAGATTCCTTATCGTTTTCTATCTCGTTGCTCCTTCATCTTTTCTCTAGTGGATTGGGTATTCCGTTTGTAAGGCTCAAAGAATAAGCGTGATGTAATTTGGGATTCTTTAGCTAGAATATGTGTCCTTGGATTGAGCAAATTTCATGTTATATTTCATCATGGGAAATAGGACTTAAGCTCTAGGATGAATCCTAATAGTGATAATGTATCCTCTCTTAGTGGTTTTAGATTTGGAATTTGGTATTGTAGTGCTATTTTGGGAATCGAGTTAAGCGTGATAATAGTTCGTTGCTGTTGGGTATTATAACGGTTGCTTGGGATATCATTTGGGAATCTGATGTCTCTAATTGGTGGATTCTAAAAGAGACTTTGCTTTAGGGAATTTAATCTAGTACCCAAAGTTTGAGGAGTATTGTCATAAATGAAAATTGATTCATTTTGAGTTTTAGATGAATTAGATGATTTGAATGTGGAGTGTAAACTACTAAGGTTCACAAGTTTTAAGTAAGCTTGATGAACTTGATTCAAACTGAGAACAAAACAAGTGACAAGGGATATTGTTTTAGGGATATTGAGTTGTTTAACTGAAAGACTCAGGGGATATGACTTAGAGACAATCCTCTACAGCAAGGCACAAGAGAAAAGGACTCAAAGACTGGATTTAGAGATAGTTTTCAAGTATTACAGCAAAGCACAAACACTCTAAACTAAACTCAACAGCAAGTAAGTTAACCACAGCAAAGCACAGGTATAACTTGACTCACAATACAAGGCACTGATCAAACACCTTGGAGATGTATCAGGCTTGCTTCAAACTACAGCTCTTAGCACAAGTTTGATAACATTGAGTGATTTCTCAAAGTTTAATTCATTCATTCATAAAAGTCTCCTCAAACAAACATACAAGACCTCTTTATATAGAGGGGCTGATAACTTGTGAGCCATTGGATGCACAGATCATCCAAGGGCCAACTTAGGATTCAAACTACTACTACTGACACTAATTAAGAGCCTCATAATAGGACGAGCTCAACAACTATAAAGAACAGACGCAAGACACAAAAACAGACTGAACAAAAAAGCAAATAAAGCAGTTTTGGAGTTTTCCTGAAATGGAAATCTGTTGTTCTTGTTGCCTTGTTGCTTTGCCTGGATGTGTTGCTGCTCCTTGGGACTCCCTACTCTTTATTAGAACATAGATAAGACCTGCCTTGGACGAGGACAAGTTGACTTAAACAAAAGGAAACCACAAACTGCCTTGTACTTTCTCTGTTTTTAATGGGTTTGCTGGACTCTCACTTGGGGTGTCTGTTTCATGGGTTTTTACTAGACTTCAAAAGGATTTGTCCTGGACAAACTTGTAGCTTAGTGGGTTGGCTTGATGGTAGGCCATGGTGGGGGTGGTTGGGATGCTCTGGTGTACCTCCTAGATACAGGGTTTGTGAATTGGTCTGTCTGAGCCTGAAGGGTTTTGTTTCTGTCTTGTGTGGGTAAGGTGGGTTGTGTTGGGGCTTGGCATGGGTTGTTGAGTCTTGGACTGTCTCCCTCACTGTTGTAGCTTGGCATGGCTTGGTCTTGGCTTGTCATAGCTTGTTGTTTGGACCTTGTAACTCTAGCTTCCATCTGAGGGGTCCTTGGGGTCTGGCTTGCCTTGTTTGTGGCTTGATCATCAAGGCCCCTTGGGTGAGCTCCTGCTGCAGCCTCCCCAGGTTGAAAAGGGCTTGACCTCAAGCCTGTGTCTTCTTCTCCCTCAGAGTCTTCAAAGAAAGGACTAAGATCTCCAACATTGAATGTCCCATGGACTGCATACTCTCCTTGTAGATCAATTTTGTAGGCATTGGGACCTATCTTCTCTATGACTTGAAAAGGACCATCTGCTCTTGGCTCTAGCTTGTTCTTTCTCTTGGAAGGGAACCTTTCTTTCCTTAGGTTGATCCATACTAGATCTCCTGGTTCAAAGTCTTTCTTGGTCTTAGGAACCTTGGCATTCTTCTTGTACAGATCATTAGCTTTCTCAATTTGTTTCCTGACTGATTCATGGAGTTTTAACATTTGTTCCACCCTCTTCTTGGCATCATAGTGGACTTCTGGCCTGCACACATTAGACAAACTCAAAGGCATTAAGGGGTTAGTACCATAGACCACTTCAAAGGGGGAGTGGCATGTGGCTGCTGATGGAGCTCTATTGAAAGAGAACTCTGCTTGAGCCAACTTCAAGTCCCAATCCTTGAGAGATTTTCTGACTATACACCTCAAGATTCTTCCCAAGGTCTTGTTAGTCACCTCATTTTGGCCATCAGTTTGAGGGTGATGGGAGGTACTAAACAATAACCTAGTGTTAAGCAGTTTCCACAATGTCCTCCAGAAATGGCTCATAAACTTTGTGTCTCTGTCAGACACAATGGTCCTTGGAACTCCATGTAACCTCACCACCTCATCAAGGTATAGCTCTGCTACACTCACAGCATCCTCAGTCTTCTTGCATGCAATGAAATGTGCCATCTTACTGAACCTATCCACAACCACCATGATAGAATCCTTCCCTCTTGCTGTCCTAGGCAATGCCATTATGAAATCCATACTAACATCCTCCCAAGGCCTACATGGGACTGGGTAGGGGAGTGTAAGGTCCTGCTTGGAAAGAACTCTTGGCCTTTTGACAAACTCCACACCTTCTGAGCACTATTTGAACTTCTCCCATCATCTTAGGCCAGTGGAATTGATCTTGTAGTATGTCCACAGTTTTCTGAACCCCAAAGTGTCCTCCAAGGCCACTCCCATGTACCTCCTTGATCAATAGGTTCCTATAAGATCCTCTGGGAACACACAACTTGTTTCCTTTAAACAAGAATCCATTTTGCAAAGTGTATGGTGAGTCAATGGTTCTTGTTCCCTCTTTCTGTGCTAACCAATCTTCTGCAAAGTCTGGATCTTCTTGATACATGTCCTTCATAAACTCAAAGCCAAGAACCCTTTGCTCCATAGTTGATAGCAGAGTGTACCTCCTAGACAATGCATCAGCCACCACATTTTGTTTGCCCTCTTTGTACTTGCTAGAAAAGGTGAATGACTGAAGGAACTCCACCCACTTAGCATGTCTGTGACTGAGCTTATGCTGGCCTCCTATGTACTTCAATGCCTCATGATCAGAGTGTAAGACAAAAGGTTTGGGCTTCAGGTAATGACTCCCATGCCTCAGAGCTCTGACAAGAGCATAGAACTCTTTATCATATGTAGAATAGTTTAGCTTGGCACCACTTAGCTTTTCACTAAAGTAGGCTACAGGTTTCTTCTCTTGGATGAGGACAGCTCCAATTCCCACTCCACTTGCATCACATTCAACCTCAAATAGGCAATCAAAGTTTGGCAATCTTAGGATAGGTGCACTGCACAAGAGCTTCTTCATGTGTTTGAAAGCCTGTAAAGCATTCTCAGTCCAAGTGAACTCTCCCTTCTTCATGCACTCAGTGAGAGGTGCTGCAATGGTGCTAAAGTCCTTAATGAATCTTCTGTAGAAGGATGCTAAGCCATGGAATCCCCTTACTTCTGTAATACTCCTAGGGATAGGCCAAGACTGGACTGCCATGATCTTGTCTTGATCAACTGAAATGCCTCTACCAGATACCACATATCCTAGAAACTTGACTTCCTCAGTCATGAAGGTGCACTTCTCAAGCTTCCCAAAGAGCTTGCTCTCCTTAAGTATTTCAAACACAGCCTCAAGATGCCTCAAATGATCATCCTTGCTCTTGCTGTAGATGAGGATATCATCAAAGTATACCACCACAAATCTCCCTAGGCAAGGCCTAAGCACTTCTGTCATCAATCTCATGAAGGTACTTGGGGCATTTGACAGGCCAAAGGGCATGACAAGCCACTCATAAAGGCCATGCTTTGTTTTGAAGGCTGTCTTCCACTCATCTCCTTCTCTGATCCTCAATTGATGGTAACCTTGCCTCAAGTCAATCTTAGAAAAGAACCTTGAGCCACTTAGCTCATCCAACATGTCATCAAGCCTAGGTATAGGGAACCTATACTTGACTGTGATGTTGTTGATAGCCCTGCTATCTATGCACATCCTCCAAGTCCCATCCTTCTTAGGAACCAACAATGCAGGCACAGCACAAGGGCTTAATGACTCCCTTACAAACCCTTTACTCATCAACTCTCCAACTTGCTTTTGTAGCTCTTGTGTAGCCTTAGGATCACATCTGTAGGCTGGTCTATTAGGTAGTACAGACCCTGGCACAAGGTCTATTTGGTGTTCAATCCCTCTCAAAGGGGGTAAGCCATCAGGAAGTTCCTCTGGAAACACTCCCTTGAACTGATCAATGAGGGGCTTAACATCTGCAGGGATCACCTTAGACTCTTCTTCCTGAACTTCCTTTGATAGCAGCATTACTATAGGTTGCTCCTCACTACACTCCTTGACCATTGCTGACTCAGATAGAAATACAACTCCACTAAAATCCTCAGCCATACTTGGACTTCCATAGCTCTTCTGGTGTGGTGGCAAGGGGGCTAATGTCACCTTCCTGCTCCCATGCTTGAAAGAATAGGTATTGCTTCTTCCTTGGTGTATGGAGCTTTTATCAAACTCCCATGGCCTTCCTAATAGCAAGTGACAGGCATCCATTGGAACCACATCACACAATACTTCATCCTTGTACACACTGCCAATGGAGAAAGGGACCATGCATTGCTTATCCACCTTAACCTCTGCTCCCTTACTCAGCCATCTCAACTTATAGGGGTGAGGGTGATCTTGAGTGCTCAACTTCAGCTTATCAACCATAGTAACAGAAGCCACATTGGTACAACTACCTCCATCTATAATAAGGTTACAAACCCTCCCTTGTATGGTACATCTGCTCCTGAAAATGAGGGACCTTTGATCCTCCTCCAAAGGTATCTGTTGTGAATGCATTACTCTCCATAGGACTAAGCTGTGGCCTGTGTCAGGGAGTGCCACTATTGCCTCCTGACTAGACTCTTCTTCCTCACTCACCACTTCTTCAACCTCAGGCTCATCCCTTTCATACTCAACTAGACCCTCTTTCTCCCAAGCCTCAACTTCCATTATGGTTAAGGTCTTCTTAGAAGGGCAATCCTTCCTGAAATGTCCATAGCCTTGACATTGGAAGCACCTAATTCTGTTCTCAGTCAATGAAGTGCTTGGCTTTTGACCCATGATGCCCTTACCCTTGTCTAAGATAGGTGGGGGTGCTGTCTTGGGGGTATCCATGGTTCTAAACCCACTATAAGGTCTGGTTTGAAAAGGCCTAACAGGTTTTGGTGTAGCAGGCTTAGTCTTCCCTATCTTCTCAATTCTCAGAGATAGGTTGACAACATCATCAAATGACCACAGAGGTTGCATCCTAACCTTGTTAGCAATGTTCTTATCTAGACCCTCTAAGTACCTAGCAATCCTTTGCTCAGGTTTCTCATTTATATCACATTGTAAGGTGAGTTGTTCAAACTCCCTCAGATAAGATTCAACAGGTTTGTCTCCTTGTTTCAACTTAGACAACTTGATAAACAGATCCTGGGTGTAATCCTTAGCAACAAATTTGTCTAACAGTTTCTTTTTCAGTTTAGTCCAAGACTTGATGGGTTCCTTACCCTCCCTAGCCCTTAACCCTTTCATAGTCTCATACCAAAGGGAAGCATACCCTTTCAGTTTAAGGATGGCTACTTTAAAAGACTTGGAATCATTGTATCCCTTGTACTCAAAGATCCTTTCTACTTCTCTAAGCCATTCTAATAAGTCATCAGGATTAAGACTACCAGAAAACTCAGGGATATCTACCTTAAGATGCTTGTCTGTGTTCCTGTGGATGGAAGCTCTGCTTCTTGTTGAGTCATCTGAGTCTGGATACTCTTCATCATCAGGTGGCCTTCCTCTGCCTCCTCCTTGGCCTCTTCCACGTCCTCTACCTCTCCCTCCAGCAAGCAAATGGTTGCCTATAACTTGGTCCAAGGTTCTGGTTAGGGTGGTTACAATCCCAGCCAGATCCTCCATCCTTGCTTCTACTCCTGCTAGTCTCTCTTCACTCATTGGGCTATTTTTGTGTTTTTAAATGTAGTTAGGGAAAATGAACTCACTAAGACTCTCAACCAAAGCTCTGATAACCAATTTGGAGTGTAAACTACTAAGGTTCACAAGTTTTAAGTAAGCTTGATGAACTTGATTCAAACTGAGAACAAACAGGTGACAAGGGATATTGTTTTAGGGATATTGAGTTGTTTAACTGAAAGACTCAGGGGATATGACTTAGAGACAATCCTCTACAGCAAGGCACAAGAGAAAAGGACTCAAAGACTGGATTTAGAGATAGTTTTCAAGTATTACAGCAAAGCACAAACACTCTAAACTAAACTCAACAGCAAGTAAGTTAACCACAGCAAAGCACAGGTATAACTTGACTCACAATACAAGGCACTGATCAAACACCTTGGAGATGTATCAGGCTTGCTTCAAACTACAGCTCTTAGCACAAGTTTGATAACATTGAGTGATTTCTCAAAGTTTAATTCATTCATTCATAAAAGTCTGCTCAAACAAACATACAAGACCTCTTTATATAGAGGGGCTGATAACTTGTGAGCCATTGGATGCACAGATCATCCAAGGGCCAACTTAGGATTCAAACTACTACTACTGACACTAATTAAGAGCCTCATAATAGGACGAGCTCAACAACTATAAAGAACAGACACAAGACACAAAAAACAGACTGAACAAAAAGCAAATAAAGCAGTTTTGGAGTTTTCCTGAAATGGAAATCTGTTGTTCTTGTTGCCTTGTTGCTTTGCCTGGATGTGTTGCTGCTCCTTGGGACTCCCTACTCTTATTAGAACATAGATAAGACCTGCCTTGGACGAGGACAAGTTGACTTAAACAAAAGGAAACCACAAACTGCCTTGTACTTTCTCTGTTTTTAATGGGTTTGCTGGACTCTAACTTGGGGTGTCTGTTTCATGGGTTTTTACTAGACTTCAAAAGGATTTGTCCTGGACAAACTTGTAGCTTAGTGGGTTGGCTTGATGGTAGGCCATGGTGGGGGTGGTTGGGATGCTCTGGTGTACCTCCTAGATACAGGGTTTGTGAATTGGTCTGTCTGAGCCTGAAGGGTTTTGTTTCTGTCTTGTGTGGGTAATGTGGGTTGTGTTGGGGCTTGGCATGGGTTGTTGAGTCTTGGACTGTCTCCCTCACTGTTGTAGCTTGGCATGGCTTGGTCTTGGCTTGTCATAGCTTGTTGTTTGGACCTTGTAACTCTAGCTTCCATCTGAGGGGTCATTGGGGTTAGGCTTGCCTTGTTTGTGGCTTGATCATCAAGGCCCCTTGGGTGAGCTCCTGCTGCATAACAGCTATCAAGCTAGTATTCAGATGGCTCCATTTGAGGCACTTTATGGAAGGAAGTATCGTAGTCCTTTATGTTGGGATGATTCTAGCGAAGTGGTGGTGGTTGGACCCGAGTTAATTCAGGAATCTATCCATCAGGTGAGATTGATTCGCGAAAAGGTGAAGGCAGCGCAGGATCGTCAAAAGACATATGCAGATTTGCGTCGTAGGCCGATTGAGTTTGAAGTTAGCGATAAGGTGTTCCTTAAGGTATCGCTTATCAAAGGTGTTAAGATATTTGGGATTAAGGGAAAGCTTAGCCCTAAGTATATTGGACCTTATGAGGTGCTCGAGAGAGTGGGCGAGGTAGCCTATAGGTTGGCTTTACCTCCGAATTTTTCGAAGGTACATGACGTATTCCATGTATCTCAGTTGAGGCGTTATCGTAGTGATCCTTCTCATGTCTTGCAAGCCGATGTGGTTGAGTTTGAACCTAATTTGACCTACCAGGAGATACCTATCTGTATTTTGGATCGTCAAGAGAAGAGGTTAAGGAATAAGGTGGTACCTTTGGTACGAGTTCTTTGGAAGAGTCAGAGGTTTGAGGAAGAGACTTGGGAGACTGAAGCTTCGATGAGGGAGAAGTATCCACATCTTTTTGAGTGAGGTAGTTACCCTATCCAGTTTCGAGGACGAAACTTTTTTTTAGGGGGTTGGATTGTAACACCCTAAAATTTCCGCTTTTTATTTTATTCGAGTTAATTAATTATTTCTCGGAAATCCTTATTTTATTAGGGGTCAAATCCTCCTTATTATATCTTATTGGGCTTATTTTCTAAATAAACCCTAGTGCCCATTAGCTTCTCTATAAATACCAAGCTAAACCTAACCTCCTTCCCTTTCTTTTATTTGAAAACCCTAAACCTAATTCTCTCTTCTCCTTCCTCCCTTTTTGCCGTGTGGAGGTAGCCATTCCCCTAGGGTTTCGTGCCCCTTCTTCCATATTTATTCATCATTAATCATTCATCTTCGTTCCTAGATCGATCCTAGCCAATGTATTCTTCAATCGTTGTAAGTTTTATATTTTATTTCCATCTTTTCGTAGTTTTATGCGCTAGATTATTAATTAGGATCATTATTATTGTTGGCACGTGTTGATGATGATGGTGAAGGCTTCGTGGACAATGCGGAGGAAGATTGTTATATTCTAAAAGAGGATTTATCGTAAATTTTACGCTAAAAAGGTAACTAGGTATTTTCCTTTAATTGTGTTTAAAGAAAGTGAACTATTAACATGATATAATGATTGATTGTATGATTAATTGGTTTGTGTGGTTATTTATGCTTAAAATTCACATGTTTAATTGCATTTAATATTTATGTTGTTATTCTGTTTTCAATTATTCATTTGGTGTGCGAACTAGGGTTCAAATCGCAAACCCTAGCGTCGTTGGTGGTGGCGCGGTCGTGAGGTTGTCGTGGCCTAGGGTTTCGGCCTCCTCCTTGTGGGAGAGGCTAGGGTTTGCTTCTGTTGAGGAATTAGGGTTTTGGTTTACATCATTAAGGTTATAGCTGAAGTTACTATAACTTTGCATGTAAGCTACCCTAATTATACCTATTTGAGTTATAACTTTGAAAGTGACGTTATGGTGCAGTGTACTATAACAAGACACGTTGTGGTGACATGGCGGTTTGTACCGTGGAGTCGACCCCTCGATGATGGTGTTATAGAGGACTAACCCGTGACGGAAGAGAGTTATAGTTGATGATACTAGAACCTCGCACGTATAAAGTTATAGCTTGAAGTGCTATAACTTCACTAAAGTTGAGTGAAAGTTATAGCTGAAGGTACTTTAACTTTGCTGAAGTTAAGTGAAGGTTATAGTTGATGATATTATAACCTGACACGCTTAACTAAAGTTATAGCTGAAGTTACTATAACTTCACTAAAGTTGAGTGAAGATTATAGTTGAAGTTACAATAACTTCACTAAAGTTGAGTGAAGGTTATAGCTGAAGTTACTATAACTTCACTAAAGCTGAGTGAAGGTTATAGCTGAAGTTCCTATAACTTCACTAAATTTTAGTGAAGGTTATGGTTGGTGGTATTATAACATTGGATGTTATATGTTTTTGTGGAAACTCGAACTATAACATGTCCTTTGAGGTGTAATGTTATAGGTCAAGATACTATAACCTTAGCCATCTGTGCTTGTTTATGTGTAGTGTTATAGTCAATCGGACTATAACGCTATGTTTGCATATCGTTTTGGTTATTCTTATTCCTATATTGTTGGACAGTCAGTTATACTGTTCCTGTGTTAGGTCGAGACGTTGTTCACGCATTGGTTAATACAGTCAGTTATATTGTGCATTTGCATGTTGGCTTGTTGAATAGATGACGATAGTATCAGTTATATATTATCGGAATGAACCAACGCTACCCTTTGGGGATTTGTTTATTTTGGTCTATGTTCGGGATTGGTCAGAGGCAGTTCGTTATACGCTCTAGTCCCCGTGTGTCGTTCGATGTACAGTTAATGCATCAAGGGTCTGGCCAGGTCTTAGACATATAGGCAGTGGTTATACGCTATACATAGTACCGTGGATGCAGTTCGTTATACGGTCCACAGTGGATGCAATTCGTTATACGGTCCACACCGATGGAGGCAGTTTGTTATACGCTCCATCAGCTAGAGGCAGTTCGTTATACGCTCTAGCGGTTAGAGGCAGCTCGTTAATCGCTCTAACGGCGTTCATTCTATTCGCTATGCTTTGTTGCTTGAATTGGTGACTTTATTGCTATGGATCATGTGTCACTTTTGGGTCGAGTTAGTGTTCATGGTCTAGGGGTTTGTCTAGTTGCATTCATTTGGTTATGATGATGTCATAGTAAGTTTGGTTGCACGTCATATTGTATAAATTGCTTCACATGTCATTTATGATTATTGTCTGTTGTTATAGAATGTTATTAATTCAGCCTGTTGTAAGCATGACTGGGAGAGCATCTAGTTACTCTCGACTGATTGTCGACCCCCATTCTCTGGTTGAATTGGTTGCTGCTTGCCTGGATGTTGTGCTGGAGAGACTTGTGGCAAGAAGAATAATATATTTAGGAATTTAATTAAGTTAAGAGTTATTAATAATGTATTAGTTTAGTTTTGGATTTGAGTATCGATCCGGATTGGTCAGGTGTTTCTGCCACCTTGACCCTATTCATCTTTGTACTCTGATGGATTATTTATTATTAAGTTATTTCTTTTGTTTTAAAAATCCGGGTTGTTACACAATTCTATACTCCCACTATTAATATTTTACTTTAATCAATTGGTCGGCTAATTGTTCATATTTTTTTTAATGTTAGTATTGTTTCTTTTATTACATTCGTTATGACTACTGTTACTTTCACTATTCTCCTCGTAATTATTGTTACTTTCACTACTCCACCGTAATTACTGATACTTTCACTAATGCCGCATTAATGTTGAAAATTTCACTACTCCCGTTGTTGTTCTATTACTTTCATTTCTCCCAGTTTTAATATTGTTACTATTATTGAACTGAGTGATTACTATAATTTGATTAGCTGATGATTAAACATGCAACTTTAAGAGGCTCATATATTTATATAAATATATTACATATATGTTAAATAAATTTAAAATAATTATGCAATATTATATCTTTTGGAAACCTAGCTTGATTTATTTATCTTTTAATAGTTTCCAAATTATTTTAATTAATACCATAAGTGGGGCATGTGTATTTAAAAAAAAAAATCACCCTATTTTGGTATTTTCTAAATTTATACTTCAACCAAAACTATATAATATTTACATTAAAATCCCTTGATCAGGTCTATCACACAGCGCTATCGATTAAAAACTATATAGTATTATTAATTTGTATAACTTTCTTTAATTAAATGGAAGTCCCTTGGTTTCAGGATTTAATATATACTATAGCTTTTTGTAGTAATTATTTATATGGATGTAATGCCACATGCGAAATACATTCTCGTGACCATATTACCTATAACCACTTGAACTCGTCATATTTACTTCAGTTTAGTATATGTACATAAACTTTTGCGATAAAATTTGCAATTGTTAAAAACATACATGTCACAAAACGTTTTTTCAATGTTTTTCGTAATGTCATGTATTTTTTACTCTTTGCCATATACGTGGTATGAATTTAAGTGATATTTAATATTCATCATATTAATTAAAATAAAATGTATTCGAGAACAATGTAACAATCAATAATATTAAGTACGAACATTATAAAAAGCATAAGGTTCTTCTACAATTAATGCAGGAAATCCTTTTTTTCCAAGATTAAGCTTAGAATAAGTCAACATTAGCCCTAATAAATAAGATGATAATATTTAGAACAATATCTAAACGCTCCATCTAATTGTATTTAAACGTTACATAACACTCATTGAATAGCATAAAATCAAATACTATAATAACACGATTAATTTACAAAATCAATACACTATTCTTTCATTATCTCCTTCCAAATGGCATTTTCCCTCAAATATCTTTGCTTATTGGTAGCTTTAGTCACCCTAGTTCACCAAGTTAAGGTTTAATTTTAAACTTGTAGACTTATTTAGGTTAACTGTTGCTCCTTATTATTTTATATTATTTTCTTTTTAAATATTATATAATTACTCTATTTGAATTTCGCATTCGTAATTACATAAGAATATCGAAATATTGTTTCATTTGCTATACGTTAAAAAAAAGACAAGTGGATGGTTCTATTATATAAAAAGGAAAATAAAACAATTATATGTCGAGCGTAAACAATTCTTCCTGATAATAAAGTATATATATATATGTTGCAATTGAACTGTCCCGATCTAGTGAATAAGTCTATAAGAGTGAGTATTACTTTCGATTTAAAACTTTATTTATGTTTCAACCATTTGTTTACTTTTGACTAAAATAATTTTCAGAGTTTATATTACAAAGAATGAACAAAAAAAACTGTTGGATTAATGCCTTGAAATGGTTTAGTTGCCACTTCGAGTGACAATGCGGAGGTTTCTGTCTTGGGCCTATGGTCTGCTTTAGGCAAAAAAAAACGGTATTCGTTAATCTATTTGAGCTAGGGTTTCTGTCTTGGGCCTATGGTCTGCTTTGGGCCTTTCTAGGTTTTCTGTATTAGGTCTTAGAGAGTAGTATATAAACTCTCTAACCCTAACCCTAGCAGTTATGCATATCATAACTTTCTGAATCTGAATCTGAAAACTCTGTAATACTCCTCAACATTAATAAAACTCTCCTCCCTTCTGCCCTGTGGACGTAGCTAACACACCGTTAGTGAACCACGTAAATCTAAGTGTTATCGTCTTTATTGTTCTTTATTTGTTCTTTCTCGTTTCTGTCATAACAAATTGGTATCAGAGCCTTCGGGTTTCTGGATATCGAGAAAGATGTCGGCTTTGAACGTAAAGATCGATCGCTTTACCGGGAGGAACAGTTTCAGTTTATGGCAGATCAAGATGCGAGCCTTGTTAAAGCAACAAGGGTTGTGGGCCCCGCTTTCAGACAAGAAGACGGACCCAGTCACCGCTGAGATGGCCACGCTGGAGGAGAAGGCACACTCGACGATTATGTTGTGTCTTGCTGATGATATCATCACTGAAGTTGCGGAGGAAACTTCCTCCGCGTCTGGTCTGTGGTTAAAACTAGAAAGTCTGTATATGACGAAGTCGTTAACCAATAAGTTGCTCCTGAATTAACGTCTGTTCAGTCTGAGAATGCAGGAAGGTATGCCTCTTCGAGATCATCTAGATCAGTTAAACACAATTTTACTAGAACTGTGACAACACCAAATTATGTCGTGTCTAGTAGTATTTTTTAGAGTCTTTCGTTTTACTTTTTACGGGTCATTAGCTTTGTTTTATGTTAATTTTAGTTTTTGTAATAATGTTGGTATTTAGTATTTTAAGTCAATTTTGAGAGTCAAACCCAAAAGTCAATGAAAGTCAAACCCGAAACCCGAGACCCAAAAACCCGGAAATTGGAGTGGGCTAGCAATGAATCACCAAGGCATGAAGACCAAACCCAATGGGTCAATGGAAGTCAAGGCGGGGCCAAAAGTCCATGGGTCAACGAAAGTCAAGAAGGAAAAGCAAGGGAAAATTGGGCAGTACACGACGCAGCCTGCGTCATCGTAGGACGCAGCCTGCGTCCTTTCTCAGCACGGAGTTTCTTCATTTTACCGTCTTGTCTTTTGGAAGCCCACCTTTCAAGGCCCCTAGGTTTGCGGACCAAGGGTATATAAGAAGAAAACTGAAGAGAGAGAGGGAGCCAAGCATACAACATTGAACATCATATTTTTCCTTAGAAATTCTCTACTTTGTTCTTCAACTTTGGCTCTTGTAATTGATTTTATTTAGAAATGGGTTGTAATATGAAGACTATGGGTAGCTAATCCTTTCATTACTTGGTGTAATTTGAACAAGTTCACACCTTTAGCATTGTATGACTCTATAATCTTCTTCTTCTTTATTTAATGCAATTTGTTTATGTTAATCTTTTATGTTGAGTGAATGAATATTTGGTTTGACTAGCTTGACATTTTGTTTACTTGATAAATGCTTGTTCTTGGTAGGAATTGTCACCCTATGCTTGAATGTGTGAAGTAGACTTGAAAGGCTTTATCTATGGTTTAAAAGTTTGAGTCTTTTGAGAAATAAATTGTATGTTGTGTGATTTTTACATGGTTTAATGTTGAATTGCATAATTCTAGCTTAATCCTTTGGTTGAATGCTTAAAGCTTACTCCTTTGTTTATGCTTATGTTTTAATAAGTGTTGATTTAGTTGTAAAGGGTCAATTTTGGGTGGTTTAATTCATATTGACTATTTCTTAGGAGGTAGTATTAGATAAATAAGAGGAGAGGAAGAAAGGAGTCATCTTTGCTAATTGTTGTGTTACTTGGGATAATTACACTAAGTATTTTCTCACATATTTGATTACTTGCATTGAAGGTGTTTGTGCTAGTGCCTAAACTAGAATTTCATATTTCATGTTAACTCATCTTTTTACCCAAACCCCCCCAATTATGTTTTCCTACATGTTTCACCATTGTGAATATCATAGTTTGTAATTAATTTAAGTCTTTGTTTTAATTAGTGTCTTAATTAGTAATTAGTGCCTTAATTTGTGATTAGAGTCATTAGTTTTGTTAATTGATATTTTGCAAGAGTCTAGATTAGATTATTTTTAGCTAATACCGCTTTCCCTTGGGTTCGATCCTTTTCTTACCCTTACTACCCTTTTATTTAGGTTGGTTTGAGTCTAGGTAAGGTTTTATAAATTTCTATTTGGTCTAGCTAATTTGCGGAATTAACGACACCGTATTTTAGCCCGTCAAATTTGGCGCCGTTGCCGGGGAAGGCAATATAGCTAAATATCAAATTGAAACTCTTGTTAGTGTCATACTTTGTTTAGATTGTTTTTCAAATATTTCTTTTTGAATTGTTTGTAGGTTACTTGGTGTTGAAGTTACTAATTGTGTGGTTGAGTTTTTTTTAAAAGTTTATGCCTAGGTCACAAGAGGGACTTGGTGACCAAGACATTGATCCATCCTCAAGTAGCATATCCAATTGGTTGTTTTCGAATCCCCTCTATAGGAGACCCTTTTGGAGGGAGCCTAGTGAAGAGGAGTTGGAGAACAATATTTTTCAAGAACAACAAGAGCAAGTGTTTGAGTCACCTCCTAGGATACCATCCCCGTTGAACATCCTCTACCCTCCCAATATGGATGATAATAGAACGATTGGTGAGATCCGGGCAAGAAACTATGAGGAGCAACCGCTATGTATCGCATACCCTCCCATGGGGGATGTAAACTTCGAGCTCAAGGGGTTCTTTGTCCATAACTTGCCTAGATTCCACGGAATGGTGGGAAATGACCCCAATAGGCACTTGGCCGAATTCCACATGATTTGCCAAGGGGCCATTCCCCAAGGAGTGACCGAAGACCAATTTAAGCTTAGGGCATTTCCATTCTCTCTACAAGATGCCGCTAAGGAATGGTTATTTTGTCTTCCGGCCCATTCCGTCACTACTTGGGTGGGTTTGAAGAAGAAATTTCTTGAGAAATATTACCCGGATTCGAGGCATAATCACTCAAAGAAGCTCATCACTACCATTGAGCAAGACATGGGGGAAACCCTTTATGACTATTGGGAGCGTTTCAAAAGCCTTGTAGCTAGATGCCCATATCATGGGATGTCGGGGGACGATTTATTGACGGCCTTCAATGAAGGGTTATGCCAAAACGACCAACGGATGATCATTGCCGCCACCGGAGGTGGAATTGATACACTTAATGTGGCCGAGGCCAACAACATTATTGAGAAGTTGGCAATGAACACAAGAAGCTACGGGAGGAAGAATGAAAGGGGAGGAAGCTCTAGAAATGTATCTTCCATGGAAGATCCTTATGCCTCTCAAAATCACAAAATCATGCAAGAGATGGGTGAGCTTAAAAGCATGGTGTCCAACTTGGTTGTCAACAAAAGTAGCTCATTTTCTCAACACCCCGAATCACTTGAATGTTCATATTGTGGAGGTGACCATGCTACAAATACATGTTACATCATGATTGAGCAAGGAGCCACTATGGAGAGCGTCAATGCTATGGGGTATGGGAATTACAATTCTAGAAATCCAAGTGGTGGAGGAATGTATAACCAAGTGGGAAATCGTGATCTTTTGGGGTGGGGAGGTGACAAGTCAAAGAGCTTTGAAAATGGTCAATTCAATCACTTGAGAGCCCAAAATCCAACCCAAAACCGAAACTCTAATTTCAACCAAAATCCCCAAAGAAATTTCAACAACCCAAGACCCAACAACTCAAATTTTCCAAGTAATTCTCAATCCCAAAGACAACCAAACCAAGGTCCCATTCAAGGGAATTCTTCTTCTCAAGGGAACTTGAGTGACATCTTGCAAACACTCCTTGCCAATCAAGAAAAAGATAGGGAGGAGGCAAGGAGGGATAGAGAAGAAGCAAGGAAGGATAGGGAGGCTAACAACCTTAGGGTGAGTAACTTGGAAACCCAACTATCCCAAATGGCCTCAAATTTGTCAAACTCCCAAGCCTCAAGCTCCACAAGATTCCCATCTCAAACCATTCCCCCACCTAGGGAAAATGCTAGTGCCATGACCTTGAGGGGAGGCAAAGAGTTGGAAGTAAACCCCCTTGGAAAAGGAAAGGAAAAGATGAAGAATCTTGAGATGGAAACCTTGGAGATTGAAGACCAAGGAGAATACGTGGTTGGTCATGAAGAGATATCGAAAAATGAAAAAGGGGCATCCACAAGCAAGGACCCCAAGGGAGACACTTCAAGGAAGGGCAAAGACTCTATTGAAGATGATGAAGTGGAGGAGTACATACCGGAAGTCCCATTTCCTAGTGCTTTGATAAGCACAAGGAAGTATGCCAAGGAGAATGACTTATATGAGACTTTCCGGAAATGTGAGGTAAACATTCCTCTTCTTAACTTGTTGAATAGTGTCCCTAGGTATGCAAAGTTCTTGAAAGAACTTTGTACACCTAGGAGAAATCCTAAGAAGGGAACCCATAAGGTTAGGGTGAGTGAACATGTGTCGGCAATTTTCAAGCAAAATTTACCGAAGAAATGTGGAGACCCGGGCATGTTCACCATCCCTTGCACTATTGGAGGAAAAAGTTTTAAACGTGCCATGCTAGACCTTGGGGCTTCTATAAACGTCATGCCCCTATCTATCTATGAGACCCTAGGATTAGGACCTTTGTCTAAGACCGGGGTGGTCATTCAATTAGCCGATAGGTCTAGTGTTTACCCCAAGGGCATGGTAGAGGATGTGCTAGTGGAAGTCGATAATCTTGTCTTCCCGGCGGATTTCTACGTCTTAGATATGGAATCTAGCTCTAGTGCCACCCCTCTCCTTCTTGGTAGGCCGTTTATGAAAACTTCAAATACCAAGATCGATGTTTCAAACGGGTGCTTGACTATGGAGTTTGAAGGAAAAAGATTAACTTACAATATATATGACTCCATGAGGCACCCGAGTGACCATCAATCTTGTTTCTTCTTGGATATCTTTGAGCCATTAGTGAATCAAATGTATAAACTTTGTGATAGAGACCCACTCGAGGTAGCTTTAACTAACCACATGGAAGAGGAAGGTTTGCGTTTGTTGTTGGCCGTTGATGTGCAGGAATGTCTTGAAGACTTGGAAAGGGAAGAGCCCATAGAAACATATGAGGAACTCAACGTCATAGAAATGCTGAAAACAGGGCAAACCAGTGCAAACGCAGCCTGTAGACGCTGCCTGCGTCGCACGACGCAGCCTGCGTCACTGGACGCAGCCTGCGTCCTGCACTGGCGAACTTGTCCGAGTTGTTTGCCTTGAGTATTCCACTCCACAAGCCCCTCCCTTCCATTATCCAACCCCCGAAGGTCGAGTTGAAGACCCTCCCAAGCCATTTGAAGTACATCTTTCTAGGGGACAAGAACACCCTACCACTTATCATTTCAAGCACACTCACCGAGGACCAAGAAGACAAATTGGTATCACTACTTCAAAAGCACAAGGATACATTTGGTTGGAGCATAGCGGACCTAAAGGGGATAAGCCCGGTGACTTGCATGCACAAGATACGGCTTGAAGTGGATGCCAAACCGGTCCGACAACCCCAAAGAAGGCTCAATCCACCCATGGCGGAGATAGTACAAGAAGAGGTAATTAAGCTATTGCAAATGGGTATCATTTTCCCTATTTCCGACGCCCGTTGGGTTAGCCCAACTCAAGTCGTACCCAAAAAGGGAGGAGTGACGGTAGTCAAGAATGCCCAAGGAGACTTGGTCCCCACCCGACCACAAACCGGTTGGAGGGTGTGTATTGACTACCGCCGCTTGAATGCGGTTACATTGAAAGACCATTTCCCGCTACCATTTATTGATCAAATGTTAGAAAGACTAGCGGGAAAAGCTTTCTATTGTTTCCTTGACGGGTACTCGGGGTATTTTCAAATCCCAATCGCACCCGAGGACCAAGTCAAGACCACATTCACATGCCCATTCGGTACATTTGCTTATCGCCGTATGCCCTTTGGTTTATGTAATGCACCGGGAACTTTTCAACGGTGCATGTTGAGTATTTTCTCCGACTATGTAGAAAGGATCATAGAAGTATTCATGGACGATTTCACCGTCCATGGGGACTCCTATGATGCATGTCTAAACCATCTTGCTCTTGTCTTAGAGCGATGCCAAGAGTCCCATCTCATTTTAAACTCCGAAAAATGTCATTTCATGGTGACTAGTGGCATTATTTTAGGACATGTAGTGTCGGAAAGGGGGGTTGAGGTGGATAAGGCTAAGGTTGGCATTATCAAAACTTTACCTTATCCCTCTAACACCCGAGACATTACGTCTTTTCTTGGACATGCCGGTTTCTACCGGAGATTTATTAAGGATTTTTCCAAGATTGCTAACCCCTTATGTAAGCTTTTGCACAAAGAAGCGGAATTTGTTTTTGATGACTCATGTAGGAAAGCATTCGATGACTTGAAGGAGAGATTGGTCACCGCACCAATTATTCAAGCACCACGATGGGATCTTCCATTTGAAATCATGACCGATGCAAGTGACTATGCATTGGGAGTGGTTTTGGGTCAAAAGAGTGACAATGGACCCCATGTGATCCAATATGCTTCTACCCTCTTGAATGATGCTCAAAAGAACTATTCTACGACGGAGAAGGAGTTCCTTGGTGTGATTTATGCTCTAGAAAAAGTCCGATCTTATCTCTTGGGCACAAAGGTGATCATCTACACCGATCATGCCGCCATTAGATACCTTGTGGCAAAGAAGGATGCAAAACCAAGGTTGTTGAGATGGATCCTTCTCCTAAGTGAGTTTGATGTGGAAATAAAAGACAAGAAAGGAGTGAAGAATGTGGTGGCGGATCATTTGAGCCGGCTAACCCATGAAGGAAGACCATCATGCCCTCTTGAGGAGGTTGAAGGAGGTCTCCCTCATGAGTCACTTTATGCTATACAAGTGGAGGAGCCATGGTATGCTACCATGGTCAACTATTTGGTGACAAAGCGGCTTCCAAGCCATTTCTCGTCTCATCAAAAGAGCAAAGTAAAATCCGATGCAAAGTACTATACATGGGATGATCCTTACTTGTGGAAGTTTTGCCAAGATCAACTTGTGAGAAGATGTGTGCCCAAAAGTGAGATTCCTTCCATCTTACATCATTGTCATGACTATGCTTGTGGAGGGCATTTTGGGCCACAAAGAACCGCTA